>PVJC01001793.1:25247-87952 GCA_004026665.1 Murina feae
CATGGTTCAGAGATGAGCAGTCCCGAGAGCATGCCAGACCCAGAAAGTAGAAGCTGACATTCTTTTGAGGCCTGGGACAGAAATTGACAGGGTCCCCTGGGTTTTATTGGTCAAAGCAATCATAGAGCCTGCCCTAACACAAGGAGGGGGCGGCGTGTGGGGGCATGAGACGCCACTGATCACTGGGAGGAATCCATGACTCCTCTCTGGGCTTCATTTTCTTTATCTATAAAGTAAAATTTTTGTGTGTGTGTTTTTAAACGATAATAGCTAAGGCCATTAGCAATTTCTAAACTTCTGTGATCCAACAAATACTTTTTGAAATGAGAGAATTCTGTTTTTCTGAGAGATAGAGCGAAAGGAGAAAATGAAAATGATTTTTAAGTACACCCCTTGCACACTGTGTTCTTTATCAAAAAGGAAACAAAAAGAGCACTACAGTTATCTCCCAGGAAAATTATTTTTGAAAGGAGACGTCTAACCAAAACAACAGAGAAAAATCATCATTGATTTATTTCAAACATTGAGATAGAAGTGCCTGTGACAATCGGGGAAGTTAGAGAGCATATATATATATATATATATATATATATATATATATATATATATATATATATATATATATATCGGTTTCAGAAGACATTCTGAGTTCACTCATAGATTACTTACCACTCCCCCCGCCCTGTCCCCACTTCCTCCCACCTCTCTAACACAGACATGCACATATACCCATGTTATTCCGAAGCTGGGCAATTTCCCATCCTATTCCCATAGCAAGGCAGAAAGTCTTAGGTTCTAAATGGCTTCAGGAAAAAGCTATTTTCAACATGTCTGGGTTTTGATACCTCCACTACGTTTGTCAGAGAAATCTAAAATCAGTGAACTTGTTGACGTAAAGCTTAAATAGGTAAAAACAAAAAGTTCACTTTTAAGGAATTCCTATCAGGTCTTTGAAGAAAAACTCCATGCTGGTAAAAGAAACACTTTAGATAATCATGAATGTGTAACTTTTACACAAAAAGATAGCAAAAGGTGGAATTGAACACAACGCACAAAAACACCAACCACTGAGAAAGTATACAGGTAATAAGTAGGAAACCAAAAGGATTTGGGTGTTGGAGGGAAGAAAAACAAATGGAATAAGGAGCAAACTGGCCAGTAATTAGCCCTGAACATTCCTGTTCTCTAGCGGAGTCATGTCTGAGGTCTCCTGTTATATTACCATATAGTTTGCATAAAATTATAAAATGAGGATGGGTAGTACCAATAATTGGAGAACCTAGTTCCTTGTTCCTGGCTTTATTTTGTTATACCGAACTAAGTAGCTGTTATGCAAAGCTGCTCCCACTTTGAACATTTTGTTAATCCGTATTTTTTGGATCCACCAAGCCACAGTGGGAAGGAGAAGCAGGAATCAAGGAGCTGGCATTTTGAAAGTCATCTTCGCTTAGTGATTAGCAGTTAATGACAAATGTGCTCATTGAATTATTCTCCCAACTACTTTGATCTTGCACACATAGTTACTTAGGATAGCATGAACTCTACCGGCTTTCAACAGTAATACTGATGAAACAGGAAGTTTAAAATATTAATATTATCTTAAAAATAAGCATATTCAGTAATTCTGGAGAGTAGGGTTTTTATCTTTTATCATCCGGGGCCTCTTTGAATGATAACGGTCTTCACAGCTAGTGCCAAATAAATCTGTATTAAATGAAGGAACATATTTCTAACAGCAACTCAGTTCTCATTCTCTCTAAAAACTTGACTTTGGGGGATTTCATAACTGGACTTGAGATATATGACTGAGACTAATTATTTAGTGGAGTAGCTTCCTACTCTACTGCACACGGATACCTTAAAATTCTCCCTCTCGCCCGGACTGGTTTGGCTCAGTGGATAGAGCATTGGCCTGCGGACTCAAGGGTCCTAGGTTCAATTCCAGTCAAGGGCATGTACCTTGGTTGTGAGCACATCCCAAGTGGGGATTGTGCAGGAGGCAGCTGATCAATGTTTTTTTCTCATTGATGTTTCTAACTCTCTATCCCTCTCCCTTCCTCTCTGTAAAAAATCAATAAAATATAATTTAAAGAAAATATTCCTCTCAGTGATTTAGCAGATGCCTTTTGTACTATAAGCCCTGCTTCAGATTTTTGCTCAGGAGTTTGTGACAATTTAACAGCATCTTTTAAGGACTTTACCCACTCTTAGAGGTATAGTCTGTAACTTTAATGTGATACAACTATTATTCAGAATAGTTGAATAGAAGAATAGAATAGAAGAATAATTGTCATTATATTCAACAAATGTATTATTGATTAGAAGAGTCATATAATAAATAATACATATTTCTCTAAAATTAATTTTAAAACTCCACTATTATTTTTGAATCACATTTTACTTTGTTCTCAGAAAAATCAGTTCATGCTGACACTACAGTTGCTACCAACTACACTGGTAAAATCTCCTGTTTATCTCATGGATTTCAGCACGTTAATTATTATTAGCTCTGGCAGTGTTAATGAGCTAGGCCTGGAAATGTTCTATGAATTACAGTTTCTCTATGTGAAAATCCAGCTTAGCCGGTGCTTTGACTTACTCATCAAAAATGCATCTGTGTTCGTGCACCTTATTTTAGTAAGTTTCATGGGAGCCTTTCATCAAAAAAGGGAAAAAAGTGGGTGGACATTTAATTATAATACTGCCTTCCAACCTACAAAGCTGATTGTTCCCACTCACAGAAGGGTGAGCCAGATTTAGCCAAGCCCCAGCATCAAGAGAGAAGGCTTTGGAGGGAGGGACTCTTACTGTCTTGCAAAAGGTGCTTATTGCTCTCTGCTCTACTGATATCTTTGCCTGTTGACAGATGCTGTTCAGTGCCACACATTGCTTGAATTGATCATCTGCTGTCAAATAAGGATATGCTCAGTTATCCTATATAATAAAAGGGTAATATGCAAATTGACCCTAACAGCAGAACCACTGGGAATGACTGGTCACTATGACACACACTGAACACCAGGGGGCAGATGCTCAATGCAGGAGCTGCCCCTGGTGGTCAGTGCGGTCCCACAGGAAGAGCTCTGCTCAGCCACAAGCCAGGCTGACGGCTGCCAGTACAGCGGTGGTGGTGGGATCCTCTCCTGTCTCCTCAGCAGTGCTAAGGATGTCCGACTGCAGCTTAGGCCTCTCCCCACTGGCAAATGGACATCCGCCAAGGGCTCCCAGGCTGCCAGAGGAATGTCTGACTGCCAGCTTAGGCTTGATCGCCCAGGGAGCGGGCCTAAGCCAGCAGGTGGTTATCCCCTGAGGGGTCTCAGATTGCGAGAGGGCACAGGCTGGGCTGAGGGACCTCCTCCCCTGAGCACACAAAGTTTTGTGCACCGTGACTCTAGTCAGTAAATAAAGCTGTTGGAGTCCCCTTCCATTTTTCCTCAGTCTCCCTTCAAAAGAAATCAACAAACCCATACTTACAGTTGTACACAAACCAGCAACTTTCTCAGTGAGCACCTGAGCTCCTCTTTTTGCAGAGCTCCTCTTTTGGTGGGAAGAAATGTTATAGCTAAGGCAGCAATACCTTTGCTTATGTGGAACAGCACACAGGTGTGACTGCCCACTCCCTGGACTAGAAACCCTTGGCATATTAATCCTCTTTCAGCTAAAAGATGTTATTAATATGATCCTTAAAAGCCTAGTGAGTGAACTTTCCACGTTTTATAGGTTTCTGTATAAATATTCCACTCATGGTCTTTGAAGTACAAGAAAAGGGTAGTGTTACAATTACAGAAAAGTCAGAGACTTTCCACAATAATCAACAATAGATATATTTTAATATATATATATTATTGATTTGAGAGAGAGAGAAGTAGAATGTTTATCAATCCTATGGAAATCTTTTTAAAATTTTTTTATTGATTGATTTGAGAAAGATGAAAGGACACAGAGAGAAAGAGAGAAAGAAAGAGAAAAGAAACATTGACTTGTTTTCCACTTATTTATGTATTCATTGGTTGATTCTTGTATGTGCCCTTACCCCATCAAACACATAACCTTCACATAGCAGAACGATGCTCTAACCAACTGAGCTGCTCTACCAGGGCTAGAAAATCTTAAAGATGGTAAACACCATGACTCACTGAGTGACGTGTGAAAAATGGAGACAGTTCTGGGTTTGAATCCTGGCTTGATGTCCTTGGAAAAGTCATTTAACATCTCTTGTATATATCTTGTAAAAGGCATACTCCATTGTAAAATGAAGATAATAGTAAGATCAGATGGGATGATGGATTAGTGTACACAATGCTACATGATGTGGACAGGATTGTTCAGTGAATATTAGTTTTCTTCCTTTTTCTCTATTTAGCATGTATGTGTTTTTTCCAAAAATTTATCCGAAAAAAGGTCACTTGAATCGCCAATACCCTTAATAAACAATGGCATTTTCCTTTTGAAAATTTGACTTGATAAAATAATTTCAATTTTACTGTAGCTTTTGGATTTTTGGGTTCAACTTCCAAAAATAGATAAAAGTGTTTTTAATGTTTTTAAAGAACATTAAAAGGCCAAAAGATGGCATGTGCAAAAGTTCCTGCAGGAATTATGTAGCCAGAATCTGACACACAATTGGTGTGTGAAACTTCTCTGAAAACAAAAACTTTCCAATGTTACTCTCCATGATGGTATTTGGCCTAGAGTTAGCAAGTAAGCATCCCAGCTGACTGACAAGGAAACTCAGGTCTAGAAGCCAAACTTGTTTTAATCACCAGTCTGATCATGGAATTGGGACTGATCTATTCCTTTTAATCAGTTCACTATTCCATTCAATTGAAAAATATATAGTGAGTCTATATAGTGAGTCTGTTGAGCTCATCTACACTGTTAAAACCTGGTTCCATTTATGGTGTTTGTTTTTTAAAAGAGAAGAGTTCTAGTCTTCTGCTTAAGTGACTTTAGCAAATCACTAAACCTCTCTGCAATTCAATTTAATTATCTGTAAATGGAAAATGAGGGGTTAAATATCCTTCTTCATTTCTGGCATTGAAAATCCTAGGAACCAGAGAGTAGGCTTATTTGTTTTATGCATGTAAATATTATAGTCATACATGGAGCAAGTTGGTTAACCAGAAGTATTGGAGGAGTAGGGTTTTTATGGACCTTACAGAGAAAAAATAACTTTTTTTTTGAATATCAACAAAAAGAGGAAAAAAAAAGGAAAGAAATTGAAGTCAAATATATAAAATATTTAGTAATCTGTACCAGCATCAGGCAAAACACTTTCTACTTATTACCCCATTACATCAATGCTCACAAGGAATATTTTGCTGATTCAGAAACCCTGGCTGAAAGAAATTAAGCAGCTCTTCTAAGGTCATACAGCTAATAAATGGCAGAGTAGGGCATCAGCTCGGTTCTAGCAATGTCAGAGATTGAAGGAATAAAGGTAGAACAATAAATCTAATGGATGAGCCCAAGTTTTACATATTTAATTTCTTGATGGAGAGAGAAAAAACTGTTCTGAATGCTTTTAGACAAGAGACCTACTAGTAAGTGGATCGAGCTGTGAAAGTTCCAAGAATTTCTAATTGTCCACTTTCCTTGCTATAGAAGTAGAAAGCCAGAAGCACACATGGACTCATCTTTATCATTCTTTGTCATCCGTAGACAACTGCTTAGCTCATGCTTAGTGATTAGTCCAGGATGAAAGTTCTACATGTGATTAGGTGTCATTTCTGATGAGAAGGTACAAGTAGTCCATTTTTAAGTTGATTGTTTGAGTCTTAAAATATAGTTTGTCTTTTAATCACTACTTAGCTTCTTAGTTAGTTTACCAAAACCTATTAGTTCCCTAATAGAAGTTTAAAGTTGCAGAGCATTTTATTAGGAGTATTCTTCCTAACTTAAAATGCATTTGGAGGTGCCCCTCTCCATCACTCAGTCCCCTCTCAGCCTGTTTGTCAGAGAATCCCCAAGGTAGAGGCAGAGAATTCAAGTGCTTACAGTGGGAAGACAAATTAGCGGTGAGTGAAACGGGAGTTCTTGTGATGCAGTGAAGAACCCGAGCCTACTTTAAGAGACGGACATCAACTTGGTCAGTTGTTGCTGGGTTTGAATACAGGCTCTATGTTGTCAGACAGAATTTCTTCAAAGAACCCAGAAATGCAGATTTTAATATAAAAGTATGTTGATTTCCAGTTGTAGGTGGTTGGATCAATTTAAAACAAAATAAAAGCATCACTTGTGCCAATACATAATGCCAAGGACCACCAGTTTTGCAATCTCTGCTCTGTTGTCAAGTTTTGAAAGACAAACTTCAGCAAGATGGATTCATGTAAGATGCTGGGATAAGATCTGCAGGATGTCTCAGTGAGAATCAGATATTGTAGGTAGGTAGGAAAATGCAAGAAAGGAACTTGGTTTGGGAAAGAGGGTTTCTTCCAGCTTTTCAGTAGTAGTTAACCTTGAAAGTGGAGGTGAATTTAAAAGGTTTAAGTGCACAGAGAAAATAACTTTTCCCTCTGATTTCCTCTGCTGTTTGCCAGCAATACTAGAGTAGGAGTGGGGAGAGGATAAGGGGGATTTTGCCCATGGACTGTTCTCATGTGCACTAGGCCTGTTGAAAGCTACAGCTATGTATGTCCAGAAAATCCCTTTCATAAGAAAATAGTTATGCGGGGCACTTTCTCCAAGATGAAAGTGTTAGATTTGATCCCTTTAAAGAAATTGTTCTGTTACTGAAAAAATGAAGTCAAATTTACTCTGCATTCTATTGATCACTTTGTATAAAGAATAAACAGCATGCAAAGAGACTTGGGTTTTCTAAATCACCTTGGTATTTTTTTTTGAAATTATTCATGAAATACCAGAAGAAAAGCAGAACATCTTTACAGGATTTGGCTGTTGTGCTTTGAATTAGCCCAGCAAATGATTACCTCAAATTATTTATTTTCCCCTATCTTTCATTTACACTATCTCACTCACCATGACCATCAGTATGATCAAATAATTACTCATTGTGTCAAAGGAGACTATCTAAGATGGCCTTAATTTTTCTTTGCTAGCAATAGGATGTCAAAAGAGCTTGCATTATGTTTGCAAAAAGCTATTTGTTCCTCAATATATATATATATATGCAATCACACACACACACACACATACACACGTATTTAAAACAGGAGCTGTGCTTGGTGCTGAGGTGAATTCAATCACAGAAAGAGAAAATGAACTTATCCACTAAGGAAGCCCTTATAGAAGCTTATCAACTAAGGAATTGGGGGAAGGGATGAATAGGTAGAACACAGAGAATTTTTAGGGCAATGGAAATATTTTGTAAGATACAATTATGATTGAAAGAAGTCATTATACATTTGTCCAAACCCATAGAATGTAAAACACCAAGAGTGAACCATAATGCAAACTCTGGTTTATCTGATCATTTGTAGGAGATGGCATGCCAATGTAGGTTCATCCGTCGTCACTAAGGTACCACTCTGTGAAGGATGTTGATAGTGAGTGAGCTATGCCTGTGTGAGGACAGGAAGTGTATGAGAAATATCTATACTTTGCACTTAATTTTACGGTGAATCTAAAAGTTCTCTAAAATTAAACTTTATCAGTTATTGTATTAATTATTACTTTATTAATTTTTAGAGTTTTATAACAATGAAACTACCATGGTATAAAGAAAATCTAAGATAATGTTTTATTGGTGAACATAATCATTTGTCTCTGATCAATAGCTGATTAAAATTATTTCAGTGTTTTAATATAAACTCTATAGCCAGAATCTCCAGGATATTAATTAGACAAGAGCTATAGTGCATCTGTCACCCAGCAGCCAATCAGACATAAAATATACCCAGGAAAGCAGCCACAAGAGGACATTTACACTCAAATTAGCAGATTTATCTGATTCCAAAAATTCAACTGTTTTTAGCAATACTGGCAAGGACCAGAGGAAAAACATTAAAGCAGTCGTCTTTTTTTAAAAAAAGACGACCTTGAAGTCAGAGAATATAGCTGTGGGATTGCTTTATGAGCTTGGAGACACACACATGGACCTGACATTGCTGTTTTACATATGCTGGGAGATTTAGAAGGCGTGTAATCCCCAGATGCATACATTTTATGTTATCACACTTTTGCAATTTCCCAACCCCTTCTATTAGCTTTTCTTGCTTAGTTTTGGCATGAGGTAATGCTGATGCCTTTGATGCCGAAGAAGAGTCGATGAGCTTTGTGGCAAGACCTGATGGCAGGAAGCACAGTCGGCAGATTTGTAAAATAAATGGACTGCCTCCATCAATTATTCTGTTTGGAAATCTGAACTTTTGTCAGTATAAGCATCCCATTTGACCTAGAAGCTCATGTCAGTGTGTGTGGGGGGGGGGGGGCGGAGGGCGGGGAATCCCCTCATTCTGCACCTAATTTTATCGTTTTTATCATTGTTATAAACCTGTGTGCTCCACAAGAGCAAGATGAATGAGGAAAAGCATAGGATCACCCAGGGTCCATCTGTTTCTATGCTTGTTTCTAAGATACCTTCCTATCTAAGAATCGTCAAAGAACAACCCACACTAGAGTAGCTATTCATCACAAGTGTAGGCGTCCCCTTTTTTAGAGTCCTGTTTTCTAAATTTTCCAGGATATGGAAAGCACATTTCCATGACAATCTGGAATGTCACTTCTGGAATTTGTGGTCAGTCTCTCTAGGGAGAGTGCTAATAGTAAATATGAGATCTGAGATGTGACTGGCAGGTAGCTACGTGATGGTGCGTAGGTCAGTTTTTCCACAATTCATTCTGTTTTCAGAAGCTACCCGCTGAATGGGAGGACTGCAGTGCTGCAGGGAGAGTGTGACCCTAAAGGGAATTTGTTAAAAAATTTTGTTTTATTGCTTAAAGTATTACAAAGAGTATTACATATGTCTCCTTTTTTCCCCCCTTAACCTTCCCCCCTCCTCCCCTACCCCCAGTGTCTTGTGTCCATTGGTTATGTTTATATGCATGCATACAACTCCTTCAGTTGATCTCTTAACCCCCCAGTCCTCTCCAGCCTTCCCGCTGTAGTTTGACAGTCTGTTCCATGCAGCTCTGCCTCTGTATCTATTTTTGTTCATCAGCTTATAATGGTCTTTATTATTCATAAATGAGTGAGATCATGTGGTATTTTTCTTTCATTGACTGGCTTATTTCACTAAGCATGATGCTCTCCAGTTCCGTCCATGCTGTTGCAAATAGTAAGAATTCCTTCTTTTTTAATTTTACACGAGCTAGAGAGGTCTCAGGGCTTCTGGGTGTGATCACTTACATCACTGCGGATTTAGCAACTTCCTACTTATCATGTGGCCATGATTAACCACTCAGTCCTGAAGAATTTCCAGCTCATTTATTCCTTTTTAAGAGTAGGAATTATTTTTTTTTTTTACCTTGTTACTGGACTGAATACCTTTATTCTCCAAGATGAGGACCACAGAAGGAAGAATTCAAATATTAGGGCCCAAGACGATAGACACTTTCTAAACTTGTAAGCAACATTCAGGTAGTATAAAATAAAAATACTTTAACTAGGTTCTGTTTCTGGGTGTGCCACTAGACTGTGGACTTTATGCTTTTGGGTAAGTCATCATCCACCAGCATTTTATTTCTGTTGAACCTTCTCATCTTCATTATTTTAATGAATGGAGTATGTTTTTCTCTTGGATAATTATTTGAGATTATTGACCAAAAATGTATGAACATACAATGAATAACCCCTTCAGCTATTTACAACTCCATGGCCCTGTCTGTCCAGCATGTGAATACACACCACAATGCATCCACTTTCAGCGACATGTAAGAGGAAGGTGTTTAAGGTTGTGGGGACAAACTTTTAAGGGTTAACTCCATGGGGATGAAAACAGGTGTGCCAAATTTGACCCCCAGGGAGAGCCAAGGAAGGTCTCACTTCAGACTCTCTCTATCTCTGTTTTTATGTGGAGAGACACTGAAGGTGTTTCCTAATATACACTTTATGGCAGTGGCTGAACTTTGTGATTCAATTTCCTCAAATGCAGAATGAGGCTAATGCTACCTCACAGGGTATTGTGAAGATAAAATTACACGGTTAATGTGCCAGGATTTAGAAAAGAAAAAAAATGCAGATAATTCTTACAGTAATTGCGATCCTGTGCAAGTGCTTTTGTGTGCCACACAATGTAACAAGCATTATCTCATTTAGATATTATTTGCCTCCTTTTATAGAAAAGGCAGGTTAAGAATGGTCAATAAGCTTACCAGTGTCACTCAGTGAGAAAATGCTGGAGCAGGATGGTGTGCACAGGTCTGAATGGATTCAAAGCCCATAATCTTTTTTTTGCATTGTACCTTTAGAAAATATCCTTCTTTGTCTTGACAAATAATTTTGGCCTTGAAATCTATTTTACCTACAAATGTATGTTAGCATGTGAAATGACAAAATCAACTTTATTACATTGGGTTGAACAGGAGACAGACAGAAGAGCCTGACAGAATCTGCAGTCTGCATCCTTATTTTGCAAATAAGAAAAGCAAGGACCATGCATAAAGCATACAGATAGTTGGTACAAAGGTGGTTTACCAGAGCCCCCTATTTAAATACTAGTAATATGGCTGTAATCTCATGACTTTTCATAGAGTAATATTGTGTCTTGTCTCTTTAGCTAAGAATATCAGTACCTAAATTTCCAGCTCTGTGCGGGATCAGATCCTCCATATGCAGGGCGTATAGTGGTCATTCTTTAACTGTCAATGGAATGGATACATAAATTGACCACCTATGAGGTGCATCCTTCAGAATCAGGCCTGGCTCTTAAAGGCTGACCAGCTGACACTCTATTTCTTCAGATATTTTGTGCATCTGAACCATGTGTTTCTAAATGGCAGAGTTAATGCCAGCAGATGAACTTGTCCTCTGGTGTAATTTTTATCAAGTTTACCAGTAGGCCTTATCGAGTTGTAAAATAACCAAATGGAAGGTAAATCTGGACTTTTCCCATGAAGTTGAAAATATTTAGAGTCTAGCCTGGCCAGTGTTATTCAGTGGTTGAGTACTGGCCTATGAGCCAGGAGATAATGGTTTGATTCCTGGTCGAGGCACATGCCTGGGTTATAGGCCCGATCCTCAGTGATGCTCTCTCGTCATTGATGTTTCTATCTCTCCCTCTCTCTTCCTCTCTGAAATCATTACAATGATAGTTAAAAAATATTTAGAGTCTAGGTTGATATTTCTACAGATGCCAGACTTGCAAAGGCTTGAAACTTGAGGATAACAAAATACACACTGCACTGGAAGGAGGGTCACAGACCTTGTAGCGACTGGTCATGGATCCATGGACATGGCAGGATGAGTGAGAACCATGGAGCGCTGAGGGCAGGGCTGACTGTGAACAGGTGGCTGAGTTTGTGCCAATCCATAGAAAATAAGGAAGCCAGGGTTTTACATAGTTACTCTCAGCTTTCAGAGAGCTACTGTGTTAGTGTGGTTAAAAGAATTTAACACTTAGATTTGAAGTAAGATCTTTCAAACAATTACTTGGGGGTCATGACTCCTGAAATACTTTATTGCAGTCCATTGTTCTCAATATAAAGAAACACTTAAAGACATAGTGGTTACACCTCAGATTCAAGAGTAAACTTGAGTGAAAATTTTCATTTATTGAAATACAAAAGCAGCTAAATTACACTGATTCTTCTCTATGTCATTTGGTAAGTATTTTATTCTGGGCTCATGTGGTAGGTAATAACCCTATTTTAAGAAATGTATTTGAAATTTTAAACTAAGCTAGCCAATTATATGTTAACATATAGTCAATTTTTAAAAAAACATAAATGCAAAGCAAATGACTTTCCTCTACTAATCTGAGTAGCCAATAACCACTAGATTACTACTAGAAAGAGGTGCTATGGGGCAGTAAACAGAAAGAGAGGGGCCCTGAGTCTCAACACAAATATCCTCTTCTGGCCTACTCTCACTAAGTAGCTGCTTGAGCTTGGCAAAATGTCAACCATGCCATTCAGGAAAGATGTGGCAATAGATTGTCCATGCTTCTTGCACTATACTTCTAGCACTTATTCTATGATCCAAGGGGAAAGGTCATATGCAAATGACATAATTTTATGTTCACTATAATGAACGACCTAATTATTCAAAGGAATAGTATTTTTGACCAATTCAAAGAAATGGAATCTGTACAAAGAAGAGATAAATAAACAGACAAACAAGCCTCTCATAACACAATTTCCTGATCAGCCCTTGGTGCATCCAGATTGTAAAAACTTAGTAAGCGATTCAAAGCGTCCCTCCTCCTCTGCCCCCAGCATCGGAGCTTTCTTTCAAAAGAGAAAGGCCTTAGAGAATGACTTTGCTGTGGGACCTTTCCAGAGACTGTAGCCCTCCCGCCTACAATTTCCTCTCTCCCTTCCCTCCTCCTGCCTTTTCTCCTGTCTCCTCCTCCTTCCCTCTAGAGCTCCCATCTTCACTCTCTCTGAATGCATTCTTCCACAATTTTCTCTTTTATCAACAACTAGAAGCACCTCGTGCGAGACATTTTATGATCCAATTGAGTGATTACAGTTTCCCTGACAGCAGGAATAGAAAAGTTGTTTAGTATCTCTCCAACATGGCTCTGGAGTAGCCGTTTCAGATTAACCACGAGATGTCTCTTCCCTTCCCCGCCCCCCTCCCCCCCCACCCCCCACCCCGCAGAAAGTATTTACAGAATCTCTTAAATGGTGTTGCTATACATAAAAGGAAACTTTTACATGCAAGTACAAAGCCATGTCTGATGACTTTATTAGTTTTATTTGTAGAGGTCTGTCCTCTATAGAGAGTAGTAATTACTCTGTATTTGAACAGATACAGTAATGCATATTCACATTTTAGATGCCTGAAGCCATGTCATGACCTCGGTTTATCCATGTAGAGACATGCATCTTATTTGACCAATATCACCAGCCAGAGGGGGAGTGCCTGGGTCCTTCCAAGCCTTTGGTGCTCCCCTGATCATACCTACAGGTAAATGCACCTTGGCTGGTGTGTTGGGTCATCCTGGATCTTTTGTTCCATAATTTAATTTTACACTTCTTCATTTCATATCAATGGAAAGGACTGAGTTTGGTCTTCCATATTATTATTCTTAATTCATGAATAAATGGTAGAAAACTAGAGACAGGGGAAGTGGTATAAAATGCAAGTCTACTACTATTCAAACCATAAAATAAAACAGGCAAGAATAAATATATTACAGATACATTATGTGTAGAGATATTGACTCATGAGCAGGTGAAGATGAGAAAGAAAAAATAATTGAGAGCATGAAAGAAGGACCCTTTGGTCTTGCTAATTAGATATTTTCTTTCTGTACAAGGGAACCTTGCTAGGCAGGCAATATAATGTAACAGAGGCCACAGAAACACCGGCATGTAGAGGAGAACTCATACATTACGGAGTGAGTGGTGTTACATTTTCCTGAACATTTCTTTCAGCTCTGAAAATCTGAATTTGTGTATTTATAGTCAGTGGTTCAATTGGCCATTGACAATGGAAATTACCCTTCTCCATCTGGTGCTGTACAACCCCTCGGCCAGCCCACCCCCCATTCTTCCTGGAAGGTGTTTTCTCCCATGGTGCTCACAAAGTACTTTGAAATACATTTGGACTTTGTAGTTGTACTCACTTGCCCTGTGCACCTTGATAGATTTGTGTTCCCCTGGCCTTGGAAATTTGTTTATGACGTTCCTTCCTCTCTCCTTCGTTATTCACCATCAGGACCTAAAAAAATCTGCTTGTCTTTAGAGATCAAGAGCTAGAAGCCTTCGCTTCTCTACATCAGAGGACAATGCTTTCACTTCCTAAATATGCTGAGATGTCCTTTAAAAAGTTTAATCATAATGTATCTTGTACTATAGCAGAGGCCTCCCAACTGTAATGTGCACAAGGATCACCTGGAGAGCTTTTGAAACAGTTTCCTTGAGGATTTGTGAAGCAAATCCTTTGTCTCAATATTTTTATCGCTCAGAAAATGTTATTTACAAAGATGATTATCTTAAACTTAACCCCTGAGGAGGAAAACAGTAAGAAAACAGTGCAATTATAAATTTAAAAACTAATATAAATAAAATAAAATAAAATGAAAAATGACACACTGAGAAAGAAAGGAAATAAAATCTGAAAGGAAATGAGAATGTAAGCAGTAGTTGTTTGGGGAATGAGAGGGGATATTTGTTTTTCTTTTTTATTTTCAATTTTTAAAAAGCATATCTTAGCTGAATATAATAAGAAAGGTATTAAAGAATATACGTGAGTTTGTTGAGGGCACAAAGGCAGATAGATAGGTGGTTTGTTGAAGGAGGTTGCTTTGAATGCAAGTCTGTGAGTGCAGCGGGAAATGAGAGGGAAATTGCTCCTCCTTCTCTAAAACAATTTACAGAAAGAGCAGGGTCTAGTTTTCTCTCTGTGTAGCTGCCCCACTTCAAGCTCACAGCGGGCTGGTAGACCCTTTGTTGAGTGAATGAGACCCTGTGTAGCTGACTCAGATCTGTGGCACATTTTGCATAGACAACTTCTCCAAAGCCCCTACTGTCAGAGCAAAGGGGGAGAGAGAGGAACCTGGGCAAATTAGAATCAACTGTCTCCCCTGAAGTGAAATCCCAGATGTTACAAGCAGTTGTTAGGAACTTAATTTAAATTTAATCTGGTAGCACGGTTTTTGCTATTAGTAGCTGGATCGTGAGTTAATTTCTGAGCTTTGCAAGTCACTTTGAAGGAAAGATTGTTTCCAATATACTTGAAAACGTACTTTAAAGCTCAGTGGATCTGAGCCAACGGGGAAGCTCAGCGCTCTCTGCAGGAACATACTCTTCCATGTGCTTTAGTTTGCAATGTGATCATGAAATGCCTCTTTCCTAACACAGATTAACCTTGATAACCAACTGTTGGGAGCCAAGTGCCAAGTGTGTTCACTTTTTTTTTTTTTTTTGGCCTTTTACATGGCAAAGTGTGTATAATATACCATGATAAAGCAATTAGATAATTATTGGTTTTAGCTAGAGATAACAAGGCTTATGTTTTACTCTAGCTCAGAAAGCAAAGTTAAAAGTTTATCATCAAACTGTCTTGTTGATATTCATTGCAATTTGATGAGTTTTATAAAAAGTATTGTAAGCAGTTAGCTAATTAACAGCTTTAGCAGCAATTTAGAGATAAAATGGAGAATAGAAGCTTACATGCCAGGGTTATGTTCAAATCTCACATTTAGAGGAAAGATAGGAGGAAGAAAGGAAAGGAGGATAAAAGGAAGAAAGGGAGGAGGAAAAAAAAGAGAGAAAACGTAATTCACAGGAAAGCCACCCATATTCACTGGAGCTTGCTTTGACTTAAATGTGCTAATTGAACTAAGCCAAACTGTCTTCTCTCTCAATTCATTAACAATATGGTAATTAAAAGCGAACCTTCAGTTCCAGAGGGTAATGACCTTTTTAATTGAACTTAGGGATTCAGATTGTTGCTGAATAGTAGTGAATTTAAAGGCTGAATTTAAATGCCAAATTTTTTCCTGGTAAATGCGCAATTAGGAATCAAATGTGGATGTTTCAACAATTTGCTTCTGTTTTTAATATATGGCCTTCCTAGGATTTCAGAGGAAGACAGAATCTATTGAAATATCACCGTGTGTTTGACTGGCACTTGACTGATCTGTAATAGTTGGTTGCCCAACGAAATTTGAAATGTTTAAACAACTTTAGAAGACATTATCTAAAACAGTCACTATTTATACTTCCCTAGGGCCTCTAGTCATGTATTATTATATAAATATATTTTTTGCATAGTTGTAATCAGAGCATCCATTAGAATTAAGTGCTACGCTATAGTAGCAAAAACATTCCAAAACTCAGTGACTCAAACAAGAGAGACTGAAAACTTTTATTTTTTTTTTTTTATGTAACCGTCACAAAAGAGTATTCTAATTTAGTGGTGCCTCTGCTCCACCCAGTCACTCAGGGACTCAAGGTGTTAGCGGTGCTGCCTTTTTTGCCATGTGGTACGCAAGATCTGTCTGGTTCTCACTATTTCAGCCGATAAGATGGGGTGGAGGGAGCATGCAGAAGACAGGGCTGCTCCTAAGTCATACATCACTTCCTTACCTTGTGTTGCAACTAGTCACACGGGAGATGGAGAAACGTGGTAATGCTGGCAGCCATGTGCCAAACTACAAATCTATTGCTAGTGAAAAAGAAAGACTGGATTTTGTGGACAGCTAAAGGCTCTGTCACAATATATGTAATATTTCCCCCTTTCCCATGTAACATTATTTCATAAACAATAGAGCATTTAGTTTTGGATATGAGGTAAGGGCGTTGCTACTCTTCAGTATAAAAAATTGCTCACATAAATACATTACAGTTTTAACTAAAAAAGTGCAAGTGACTCCTATCCTGAATAAATCTATATTATCTCCTATATCACATTTTAATTAAAAGTTTTACATCTGTGTATAAATCTTCATACCATAATTTACCATTTAAAGTTTATAAAAAATATTACCCACCACTTGATTTACATATATTCCTAGCAGTCTGGGCTACATTTAACAAATAATTTTCTCTCCATAGAATATAGTGGATTAGTTCATGGCTTTAGTCAAAGCTACTGCTGAATTCAACGTTCCATTCATTAATTTACTAAAACTCCTGTCTATGTTTTGCTATATATCATTCCTTGTTTGGGTTTATCCTACCAGTTAACTTTTTAAAGGAATCACTTCTTAAGAATAAATATGTCTTATATACATCTCAAAGAATGGACCGATTGTTTATTTTAGACCATTGTCAGAGTTTCCTCTAAAAATGTAGAACTGATGTATAAATCTAGCAAAGAAACATATGCTCATTTAATGAAGCATGGTCTGCACTGAGCTTTACCAATTTCATTTATCATTTCTCCCTGGTCAGTGGAAAGTGGGCCACTACACACCTTGAGGTAACAGGGGGATAGAATAATTTTCTAAATATTGGTCAGTTTGTGCTTACTCTTATAAATATATCTGTTACCATTCATTGATTTTTTTTTCCTCCAGAAAACCTTTTTTTTTTAAGTCTAGAATGAGAAGATCTTAAAGTTTAGAGATGGAAGGAATTTTGAAACTAATCTAATTCCAGTTCTGAAGCTCGAGTCTGCTTTCTTATATTCTTCCAAATGTCATTTATCCTTTGTTTAAGCAAATGGTAGGATGAGAAAAATAAGTCTCCCATAACACGCAGTTCAGTCTTTGAACATCTTAGACATGTGACTGTGGGAAACAGAAAGATTCTTATTGAGCATCTATTAACTCAAAGCACTAACACAGAGCTTTCATGCACGTTCCCTCACTTAATCCTTACACCAACTTGATTGTCAACATGGTTTACAGTTTAGAAAAATAAGTTCAAAGAGGTTGAATATCCTGGGTCACAACTGCTGCTTAATTGGAGATGGAATTTTCAACTGGATTTGTCAGATCCACATTCTTGCTTTTTTCAATAATATGAATCTTCTCTTCTTATATAAATTTAAAAAAAATCTTCTACCCAATAGGCATTACTCTATTGTTAGGGTTCCTCCCCTTGACAACACTTAAGCTTTTTGAAGTCATCTTTCAGGTCCTTCATACACTTTTCTCCTAAATAAGTTTTATAGTCTCTTCATGGTTTCTTTTAGCCCTTTCATCATCAGAAGCACTCATCTCTGGATATATCCCAGTTATTTTTTTGTAATACCCCTCCACGTGATGCTTAGAATGGGATGTAGTATTCTGGATTGCCGAAGAGGCATAATACCAGATGAAACTATCTTTTCACTTGGGCGCTTTATGAATTTAACCCTATTCAATTAGTTTTATAAGCCAAGTCATAGTATTCATTTCTACTGAGCTTAATATTGGCACATACATTTTATGTATTAATAAGCTTGAGATACAGGCTTTAAATATTAAATTTTATTATATTTATTCTCTCTAAGTTCCTATTTTATCCCATAAAACGAGCCTGTAAAATCCTTTGGCTATTCTTAGATTTTTGTGTCCTAAAATTTTTATTATTGAAACTAAAAGAATAAAAGTATGGCCACACTCAAAGAAAGGGAGTATTCCTAACATAATGAAACATTTTATTAAAGCATTTAAGGTATATTATTTGTAGTTCTTATAACTACAGTAATATATGGATGTCAGTGTACATATTTTACTCATTGAAAATGAGTTATTTGGGGTTTTTCCCTACAATAATAAAGATATAATTGAATATATATATATATATATATATATATATTCGCAGGACTAATCAGAAATAAATAATAAAAAGGGCTAGATGGTATTTTTAGCTGAACTTGCAAGGGTCTTACACAGTGTTTGCACTAAAAGTGAAAGAGGTGAAAATCATTGTTTTGCAGTCGCTCAAATAAATATGTCTGGGAATTATAAAATATGGGATGTTTGCTTTCCATATCCAATGCCTGATGATTTTTCCAAAAGCAAGTATAGCAACATTACATCACTAGGTACTTTATTCTGCTGAAGGAAAGTAGAATCTTGATGTCTGTCAGGGTTTGTCTGGGAAGATACCAGAAGTTAGAAACTGAGCAATGTGATTATGCCAATGTAGGATTGCTAGAGGATATTCCTTACTTTTGATTCTAAATTGGGAGAGAAGAGTTAAAGCTCAGCTTTGAGAGCTTCTGCAAAGGTACATGGGCCTTTTGTGCTCATGAACTTTATTTACCAGGAAATCTGCTCAAAAGTAAACCCATTAATTACTACCATCTCCCCACATCCAGGTGTGTAGGAAATGGTTTATAAGAGTGTGATAATCTATAGAAACAAAGAAAATATCAATTAGAGCATAGGAGGAATGGGTCTCTTCATAGTTTCCCTCCAGATTTTTAGATCTTAAGACAGGAAATAGATTATATTCCTCAAAGCCTTTCATAACAATGAGCACAGTGCTCAGCGTATAGTAGGTACCCTCCATGCGCATTTGTTTTTTTGTTTTGTTTTAATCCTCACCCAAGGATATTTTTCCATCGATTTTTAGAGAGAGTGGAAGAGAGAGGGAAAGACAGAGAAAAATATGGATGCGAGGGAAGCACAACAATTGGTTGCCTCCTGCACACACCCTGACCAGGGCCCAGGCCATGGAGGAACCTGCAACCCAGGTTTGTGCCCTTGACCAGAATTGAACCTGGGACCCTTTGGTCCACAGACCAATGCTCTATCCACTGAGCCAAACCGGCTAGGGATATTTGTTCATTACAAGTTTTACTTCCTAATTTAACAACCTCAGAAGGAGTTAGAGGAAACTACAGAGAAACAGAGATGATGCAAATTAGCCAATAGGTGACAGGAATTTTCATGTAAAAATTCAACTCTTATTTCCTTATATGTGTAGAGTTTTTATTCTAAATATATGCACAATATCAACACACATATACACACAAATTATTGAGAGAAGCTTTAAATTCCAAGATGATTTCCCTGCATCGCTTAGCATATTTCTTCTCCCTGTCAACTGGTGTGTGCTAAGGGAATGCAAATTAACTCTATTATTAATTTAAGTAAGACATAATTAGTAAGGTAAATCTTCTGCCAGAAACCACATAACACATTCCAAAGCCAAATATAAATGAGCTATGTGATTAGCCTGCTGTTGCCCTTTATTAGAGCAGATTAATGGCATCTTCGCCTTGGGTATAGAGGCATTCATCCCTGTGTATTTTTTAGGGTCTTAGGACTACTTGTGAACTGCAAAGGGAACGTCACATCTCACCATCTTGTGGTGACATTTCATTTAATCACTGTGAAAGCGCAGGTTTGATTGAACAAGTGTCAACTGTTTAAAAAACTAGAGTAGTACTTGTAGGCATTTAAGAAGCTTGATGACTAAATTTTTCTATCAATAGCAAACATGTGCTCTTTTCATGCAAATATTTCAGTGTTTCCTCTTCCATGGACCATTCTCCAGACGGTGTGTAGCATTTTTGCCAAGAGCACCTTCAGAAACATTCTTGACTAGAGGAAACACAAGGAGTAGCAATGCATTAATGAGGCAGATTCACATGGATTAATTACATCCCACTTCCTCTTTTGAGGCCAGTAGCACAACTCCAGGAGGAAATACACACACACACACACACACACACACACACACACACACACACACACACACACACATATATATATCAAGGAGGAGAAACACCCTCAAATTAAATTCTCAAGTCTGATTTATGAGACTGTTCCTGCCTCTGAAAATCTAGTTTTTTCTAATTTCAATGATTTGTTCCTCTGCTTCCCTGACTAGATTGTTCCAACAAAACTTGGTTTCTGGTTTATTGCCTACACCATTTCCTTCTTGGCTTGTTCTCATTATAACCTTCCTGTCTGATAGGAGTGAAGACCCTTGCAACTGGGAATCCAGACTATATAGAGCAAAACCTATTGCTGACAATGGCCAGTTAAGAGACAAAAAGGCTATTAACTTATGCTGTTGCTTTCTGGTAGCTGTGGCAGGGCACTCTAAGCACGCCTTTATTCCCACTCAGGTCACCGTTCTGGTTCCTGCTGGGATGTTTTAAGAATAAGTAAGCAAGCCCAGCCAACATAGCTCAGTGGTTGAGCATTGACCTAGGTACCAGAAAGTCACGGTTTGATTCCCAGTCAGGGCACATGCCCGGGATGCAGGCTCAATCCCTAGTATGGGGTGTGTAGGAGGCAGCCTATCAATAATTTTTTCCTGTCATTGATGTTTCTATCTCTCTCTCCCTCTCCCTTCCTGTGTAGTGAATAGGCATTTAGGATGTTTTTTATTACCTTAGTCCTTTGTAATCATGTTCTTTGGCCATAAGGCAAAGTGCTTTAGACCTGTGCGCATGCACAAGATATAATTTGAAGTATTAGCTGTAATACTACTGCTTCTATTTGTAGAGAGGACTGTTGGATTTAGAAAGATGGGGCATTAGGTAGGGTAGTGGGAGAGGATACTGACTTAAAAAACCCCCACAAAACTAATAGACAGAAAACAATTACAAGAGCAGCAGTACAAAAAGAGAAAATTTACGAGCCTAAACTAGAAATAAAAGGGTTTACTTTAACTGGAGAATATAATAAATGTAAGAAAAATGAGTGAGAAAGTATTCTAGAAAACCATATTGAAACTAACTCGTAGAGGCCCTCTCTCAGGAGTTTGGAATGAATATTGTAGGTATTGGGGCCATTATGAACATTTTTGAGGGAGGGAAATGACAGAATCAAAGATATACTGTAGGAAAACCAATTTCTTTCAAGAAGAGGAATGGGTATTAAGGTAGTCAATCAAGAGATAAAAAAATGTCCTAGTTAAGAGTGATTGCAGAGTGGAAAGAAGTTGACAGTAGAGACATATGGGTCATAGTGTAAGATTACATAACCTGTTGGATACTGGGGAAAGAAAGGGAGGGGGAGGAATTCAAGGTGACTGTGAAATTTCTTTTTTTGGTGTGTGTGTAAAATATTTTAATAAAAAGCATTTTAAGTTATAAATTATTAATCCAAAAACCTAATTATGTGAACACAATCTAAATCCTTTGAATTTTTAATTATAGACAGTATAAGAATCATTAAAATATTGACACATTATTTCTTCTCACTTAGAGAAAAACAATAAATGGATTAACAGTCTAGTGTAATATTGTTGGAAACAAAAAGTTTCCTTACAGAGTAATTAACCAATTGTTCAACTATTTGTTTTTTAAATTGAGGTATAATTGGCATATTGCATTATATTACTTTCAGGTATACAACATGATGACTTGGTATTTGTATACATTGCAAAATGATGACCATAGTAAATCTAATTAACATCTATCATCTTACATAGTTACAAAAACATTTTTCCTTGTGATGAGAACTGTTAAGATCTCCTCTCTTAGCAGCTTTCAACTGTTTGGTACAGTATTAACTATGAAATTTCAAGTATGGGTGACTAAGAGTATAGTGATTTTATTATCAGATTTAAATAGACAGAAGTCACAAGGTTAGGGAGGAAGATGGTAAGCTTGAGTTTAGACATATGCAATCTGAAACATTCGTGGGATATATGTGTAGATATATCCCTAGGAGTTAAACATGAAGCATTGGAACAAAAAATAAAGGGTGGATCTAAACCCATAGATTGATGTTTCATTCATGGGAATTGATGCCCTCCTCAAAGCAGAAAAGGAAGAAATAGAGAAGAAAACATCTGAGGACAAACCACTGAGAACATTTAGCTTGAGGTCAAAGAAATCAAAGTAGGGGGAGAAAATAAAAAACAGAGACAGAAGAACCAGGAATTCAGACACTGAAGGAGCTAATTTCAAGGCAACAGGTCGCTGATTATAACAAGTGACTGGAAGTGGGGTCAAGGAATGGCCTGATCCTGTCCAGCACCTACCTATTTGAGGATTCTCATCTCAAGGAGGTCAAGTTATCAGCTTTGGTGCCTGGACTAGTACCTGGGACACAAAAGAGTATTGACTAAGGAGATCAGGATAGGAAAGAAAGGTATAATGGATGGGTTTTATACTAATCATTTGTGTTAGACACTCATCTAAGGCCTAAAAATCAGCAGCGAGCAAATCAGGTCCAATCCTTTCTCTCTGGAGGATCACTGTCCAGAGGCAGAAGACATAGTAAATGACTGGAAGAGGTAGAACTAATTGCAATAAAATATGATGGTTCCAGATTCAAAGGAACTTTGTGGGTTTGAAGAAGAGAGAAAAATATTCAGGACGTGTCAAGAAGGGGATATAACCTACACATACAGGCTGAGGGGTTTAGAAGAGAAGATTGTTATCCTTTGAGAAGTTTGTAGATTATTTTAAGGCAGTGGTTCTCAACCTTCCTAATGCCACGACCCTTTAATATAGTTCCTCATGTTGTGGTGACCCCCCACCATAAAATTATTTTCGTTGCTACTTCATAACTGTAATTTTGCTACTGCTATGAATCATAATAGAAATATCTGATATGCAGGATGTATTTAGACGACCCCTGTGAAAGGGTCATTCAACCCCCAAAGGGCTCGAGACCCACAGTTTGAGAACAGCTGTTTCAAGGGAAAATCATTTAAAGCAAGATGTTGAAGGGAATTCTCAGATTTTGCTAAAGGTTTTCCACAGGGTACCTTGGAAGGATTGGTGAGTGGTTAAGGAGGGGGTTGAAATTGTATCAGATTAGAGGATCTACATAGCTTGATTAATCCTGAGCTTCTGGCTCAAGTAAATAAGGACAGAAGGCTTAATGGGATTAATGTGATGGTCTCTCAGGCAGTTTGTGAGATAACGATTTAGGCCATGAGGTCCGGAGGGAAGGGGATTGGCTGTGAGTGGTTAGAATTCAGTGGGTCTCCTTTTCAGGTGTAGCTCTAGTGAAGTTTACAGATAGGTAGTATGTGTGCCTTATCAGCTCCACCAAAAGTGACATTGAGTCTGGTGAAAATTTGCTTAGCTATTTTAAATATGTTTTACTTTATTTTATTGATGTTAGAGAGAGAGAGGAAGGGAGAGGGATAGAGAGATAGAACCATCAATGAGAGAAAGAGAGAGAGAAAGAGACATCCATCTGCTGCTTCATGCACACCCCCTACTGGGTACTGAGCCTGCAATCTGGGCATGTGCCTTGAAGGGGAGTTGAACTGGGACCTCTTGACTTATGGGTCAGTTCTCAGCCACTGAGCCACACGGGCTGAGCCACTTAGCTATTTTAGAACATGAAGAGAGCGTGAAAAAAATGAAAGTAGCAAGGTGGGAGAAGAGAAGCTTTTAGAAGTCCTCAAATAAGGGTTCAAAACATAAATTCCTTTAAAATAGAAGCTGGTAAGAATACCCTTGCATGAAAAGCAAGATGCAAGGCGATGGAGAATGGTAGAGCCTGAGGCTCCTTAGGTATATAAGGAATACAATTCACTTCCTAAAGAAGTATTTTGGTAGACGAGATCAGGCTTTCAGTATGCCACTCCTGGCCTAAAAGAATAATATACTTAAGTTAAATTTAAGCACTTGGAACAAGAATTTATTACTGATTCAAATATACGCAGAAAACTCTTGTCAGTACAATAAAGGGAAGAACAGTTTTTCTCAGAGAATATGGACTCCGTCTCAAAACATGTGGGTAATGGGTTAGTGTCCCAGGATGAGGGATCCTAATGCAGCTTCAAAGTGTAAGATTTGGTAAGATTTTGAGACATTGTGTTCAAGGGGGGAAACCAGTTTTTCTTCTAGGTGGTATAGTAGAGTGGGTAAGACAACACATGAGAAGATTCCAGGCTATAAATGGGGGAGAAGTGGACAGTTTAATGAAACCTGTCTATTCGTACCAGACCTCTAGACAATGATCTGGATGTGGGGTACAGATTCCTCCACTCCACCCCTGGACTCTGGGAGCAGGCAAGTACTAGACAGAGGAACTGGGTTAAATGCAGGCACCAATTCTAGAAAGAAACTTGATCTAGAACAAGAATCAATAGGCAGGTCATGGGGCCAAGATGGAAATAGGTTCTCCCATTTGTCATGGGGAAGGGATTTCAGGGACACGTGTAGGAAGAGTTGAGGGATAGCAATGTCACGGTAAGAAACATACAAACCTGTGAAAAAACTTTGTGAGTTTATGTGAGCCAAACTCTTGACAGTTGCCAGGTAGCAAAATCTCAAGGGATTGAAATAATGCTCCTGAGAATGGCAATTTCGCACCTTATTTTATCCATTACAATCAAAAGAGATGATGCAAGGGGGTTACATGAAACCCACTGGTGATAGATTAGGCAGGTGGGAGAAAGCAAAGCAGGGGAACCTCTGGGAATGGATAAAAAGGAAAATGATAGACACACGCATCCTTTACATAGGCGGATACAAGATAGCAACAGTCAACCACTGACATGATAACACTGAGAGGATTCCTGGTTCCTACCCTGTGCCCTGAAGGGTTTGGAAAAAGGGGAGTCACCCTGACATTCCAAAGGAATGTTATTGTAGATGCAAAAGGCTTAGTTAAGGTAAATATTGACCTTTGTCAGGAAAGATTCTAGCCTAGGACATGACTACCCACCATAAACTTCTTTTACTTAAAAAGTTTTAACTTCTGACTGTCATTCACGGTTACTTAGGTCTCTGAGTTTGCAAGGCCGCTGCTCAGGCCTTCCCTGAGCTAGTCAGGTTTAGTATGTGGTGCCCTCTCATCCACAGTGGCAAGATTTATTTGAGCGTCCTGGAAAAGGCTGCCACACTCAACAAGGCACTCCCCCAGCACTCATCTGGTAGATGACATTCACTGCCCCCAGGTACTCCATGCCCAATGCCTCATGTACTGGTGTGACCAGGTGGCTTAGTTTTGTCTTGCTGTGGGAGAAGTCCAGATTCTGGGGCAGCAGGCCCACCAGGCCTCGGAAGGTCATCAGGGCCCAAAGCTGCCTCACTCTGGCACCTGAGGCTGATTTGGGGCAAGCTACTTCACTTCCCTGTGCCTCATACCCTATCTGCACCTCTGTCGCCAAGGCTTGGTGGTACCCAAGCCATAGTTGGCACTCTGATGCCTGGAGTGACTGTGAAACTGTCCTTTCCTAGTTAACCCAGCTGGTTCTGTTTGCTCCCCTCCCTTTTGTTAATATCTAACTAACTAACTAACTACCTGCTGTAACAGACACTGTGGTCTAAACCGTGGACCAGCCTATGGCAGACTTCCAGCATCGTGCATCCTAAGGGCTCCGTGGAAACTCACTGATGGCACTGCAAATCCCAGGTGCAGTTGAAACGCCACTTAATTCTAAGTCCTGCTGACTCTTTAACTAAGCCTGTGAGGATGCGTGCTGAGCCAGCCAGGGCTACCCAGGAGCCTGCGGTGGCCCTGGACATGCAGGTGGAGTTCACCAGCAAAGCCACCTTAGTAGAACTGCGGCAGAGCTGAGATGGGAGGGGATGGGAAGGGATGGGAGCGGAAAAGGGCAATGAAGGCAGTGGTGGGACTGAGGGAAGAGAGGGTTCTGATAAGCCCAGGCTAAGGCTCTGTTAGTTTAAAAACAATCTGCTCACAGAGCGTTTTTTATTTATTATTATTTTTTAACGGCGAGAGGAAAAACATCAGATGCTCATTGTGTGTTCGCTTGACAAGCCAGCGTGCCCACATGGAGTCCGCTTCTCATCTAATTTTTTTTGGTGTCACGGGAGGACTGATATTGCAAAGATAAATTGAAGCGTTCGCGCGGGGCTCTGGGATTTGTAGCTCTGAAGACACACACACAAATATTCCATTTGAGAGTAGAAAGAGCGGCTCCGACTTTTCCCTGTAGGTTTGAGGTAAGTAGCTAAGCCGCAAGCTCTTAAGCTAGAGAATGGCTTCAAACAGGAGACTATTTTTGACAGACCCTGTGTTCTTTCTTTCTCTGTGACTCCAAGAACAGGATCTTGGGGGCTTTGGGCTGTGTGATGGATGGGACTTCAGCAACAACAAAAAGTGAAACTAGCAACATCAGCCTCTGCCTAATGGTCATAAAAGTACAACTTCAACAAAGGTCAACAAAATCACGAGAATATGTGTTTGTTTTTTTAAACAAATGGTATGATCTCACCCCTTGCATAAAGAAAAAACAGCTGATTTTATATCCAAATAATTATAACGTAAGGGTCTGTTTGCTTGGCCTTTTCTACGCCCTCCTCTCTGCTTTCTTTATTCTGTCTTGCTAGACAGGAGCAGAACAAAAGTAAGTTCATGAAAATCAGGAGTGGCTAAAGAGCCTAGAATGTGAGAGCAGAAAAGACTTCAGAAATCACCTGGACTCAAAGCATACTGGACAGAAGGGACCTTGACCTTGCTGGGGTCACACCACCCTCAAACCTGAACAGGGATACTGATGCCAAGGCTGGAGCTATCCAGTGGCTACACTTTTCCCTCAGGATAGATATGCCCCTTATTGCTTTCCTGACACTTGAAATTCCTTCCAAGTTCACAGTTGTGTTTATGAGTAAAGGCTTAAATCAAAACAGACTTAGAGAGAAGTGCCCCCAGGAGTTCACTGTTGCTGCCTGAGCTTTTAGAACCACACATTTGGATGGAGAGTCTCTGGAAAGGGTGATACAGGTGGGGCGTACACTTGAAAATATTAAAGATGTGTGGGTGCTTGGGGGGATGGGTAGATAAACTTGGCTTTCATTTGTAATGCAGAGAATTACTTTTAGCTATAGGGTCTGACTCTCCCAGTAGGTGTCATGTCACACTTTTCTTAACATGGAAATTATTAGAGGCCTAGCACACAAAATTCATGCATGGGTAGAGTCCCTAGGCTTGGCCTGCCCTCAGGGTTGATTTTCCTGGGCTGCTGGCAGCTGGCTCTCCCTTTCCCCTCCCTCCCCTCCCCGACAGCCACTGCTGTCGCTAGTCACCCTCTGTGTGTGGAGCAACCAGTGGGGTGATCAAGGTCCTGGCACTGCCTGCGACTGCCACCCCTGGTTCCCAGTTCCTTATTGGGCCATCAGATCCTGTCAGCCAGGGGGAGGGACCAAGAGGTTGGCCCTTCCTGCCTGCCCGCCCCTCCCCCCCCCCCACACACAGTGCCATTGGTCACCCTCTGTGTGAGAGGCGATGGGTGGGGCTATTGGAGCCCTGGCATTGCCCGCATCTGCCGCTACCCAGCCCCAGTTCCTGGTTCCACATTGGGGGATTGGAGCCTGCTGACTGGGCAGAGGGACTGAAAGGTTGACCATCAGGCTCTGATTGTGCGATGGGGGCCTGTGGGCCGGGGAAAGCTCCTGCATTGAGCATCTGCCCCCTGGTGGTCAGTGTGCATCATAGCCTTCTGATTGTTCCATGGTTTGGTCATTTGCATATTATGCTTTTATATCTATAGATACTCACAATTGAGGGGAAATCTAGTCTTTCTACTTGATGACCTAGGAAGCCTGCACCAGTTTCCTGTTGACAAAGACATTGGCCACAGTTTAGGATTTTAATGGAAAGAAAAAATAAATAGCTGATAAACATAACCTAGTCAGATTACAATGCCCTGAAGTACTATAACATGTGTCTGCTCTCACTGTTCCCTAATGTCACTCAGGATCATGGTCCTGAGACAGCATGGCATTGTCTGGAGAAGAGTGGCTTTGGGGTAAAGTGTACCTGTTACAATAGTCATTGTCTTGGAACTTTTTATTGTATTTGTGAAACGGGAGTGTCATTGTAAAAATGAATGGCATTGCTGGAAAAGCCACTAGCAAAGTGCCGGAACTTACTAGGGATTCAGTACGTAGTAATTATTTCCTTGGTTGCTGTTATCAACAATAGTGATGAAGAGGCCTCTTGCTGCCTTCAGCTTCTGTTTTTGTGGTCTCATCACCATCCCTATGACCCTTAGTGCTCTCCTGACACTTGAAATTCCTTCCAAGTTCACAATTGTGCTCATGAGTAAAGGCTTAACATCAGATAGAGCTAGGGAAGTGCCCCAGGAGTTCACTGTTGCTCAGAGCTTTCAGAACCACACATTTGGATGGAGAGTCTGGGGGAAGGGCGAGCACAGTGCGTGCAGCCTGCTTTGTTCTCTTCTGGCTTTATTTACTTATTTCTACACTAGCCATCCAAGATATTTATCATTCTTACCAGACATCCCGGTGGAGGAAACTTCTAGATCCTCCCTGAATTTGAACAGGTACCTCAGCTTTCTCAGCAGAGCACGCGATAAGGAATCCCTATCCTTCTTTATCACAGTGGTTTGCAAACCTTTAAAATTATTCATGCCTATAAAATATTGAGAATAAACCCCTAATATAGATGTTTTTATTTATAACTCATAGAAGTATACAAAGTCATATACATCATAAACCACACACAGAAAAAAAGCTCCTTTTTTTAATGGGAAGAAAATATAAATATGTTTAATTATCTTCTTCCATATCCTTATGGACCATCTTGCATAGCCTCTGGATTGTGCAAGTGCACACCTTCAAAGCCATTGCTCTAAAGATATATCGCTTTTTGTAAATCAAGCTGCCTAACCCATAACCCGAGTGCCTGAGTCACCTCCCGGGAAATGTGCTGTTCCTGCCTTCCCTCAGCTTCCCACGGTCAGCGGTCAGCTGGGGCCGAGGATGGCCGTGTCCGAACGCCCATCTGGTGAAGGCAGCCTGCTGCACAGTGTGCCCTGGAGGGCAGCCCAGCCTGCACAGCAGCAGCCTGTCATCTGCCGCAGGAGGGAACATGGTCTGTCCCTGTTCTTCCAGAGCTGCCGTTTGGCTGTGGAAGCCGCCCACATCTACGGTGGTTGACTGACGGGAGGAACAGAGGGAAGAGGCACAAGAGGTCACCATCCTTACAGTCTCACTTTCAGGAGAGCCTCTCGACTTATCTCTATTTCCAAAAAAACCCTCATAGTGAGGAGCTCTATTTTCCCCCTTTTTTTCTCCCCCGCGCCCCCTTTTTTTTTGTTAGTTGTCACCCAAGTATATCTTTCCCATTGTGTTTTCAAGAGAGTGGAAGAGATGGGGAGACACACAGAGAAACATCAATATGAGACAGACACATGGGTTGGTTGCTTCCCGCATGCATCCGACCAGGGCCTGGGATGGAGCCTGCAACTGAAGTACATGCCCTTGATGGGAACTGAACCCAGGACCCTTCAGTCTGATGCCAACACTCTATCCACTGAGCCAAACCAGCTAAGGCTCTCCCCCTCTTTTTTCTTAAGTAAGGGCAAGACAAGGAAGGAGAAGTATCTTTCCAATACTTTTGCTATCAAGATGACACCCCCTAACTCAGAGTGAACATTTAATTAAAGCTTGCCAAGATCTGTTCTTCAAAGAGCTTTTATTTTTGTTCATATATATATATATATATATATATATATATATATATATATATGCATGTATGTATGTTACCACTACTTTACCACCAGGGAACTTTATTCTTTTCTCCTCTGCCCTTCTGCTCTCACCTGCTCCCTTGGCCTTCATTGTGAGAAAGCTTTCTAAATGTCCGAGCTTACCTTCCTACCAGGGGTGTGAGTTAAAATGTGGACATCTAAAGGTTAAGATCTAATTACACTAGTCCTCAAGGCCAAAGAACATATTTCTCCTCTCCCACAGCAAAGTCTCTGTCATGTCAGGAAACCCCCTGGGAGGTATACATTTGCACAGGAAAAACTCTCAAAATATGGCCACATGACCCCCCCTCACCACAGTCTGTTGCCCAGAAACCACATCAGAGCACCACTGGGCACTGCGGCGGCAGATAGTCTCCAAGAGCACCAAGTGCTGCCTACTGGTCTCTGCGATTTCTGGGCAGAGAAACTTTTCTGAAGTGGTCGCAAGGATGTCCTGGCTGTTGAGGCTGCTACACAGTGGCCTGAGTACTGGACCAAAGAGTGCTTACTGCAGTCTGACTTGGGTACAGAATGTTTTGCTCAGTAATATATTCAAATGATTTCAGTATCTTTGGCTTCTGAAGAGCAGAACAGGCATGATCAGATGAGAATCTAAGCTCAGAACGTTCATGTGACTTGTCTAAGGTAACATATCTGGCTGTAATGGAGCTGGAAGGAACAGCCAGCATCAAGAAAGGTTCATGCTAAGCACAACAGATACAGAGATCAATAGACGGATATACACTTCAAGTCACATGCTCCATGTGTGTCTATCAATATCCCAGGCTCTGTCCTATAGAAACACCTAGTGAAGAGGCATAGATGTTACATGGAAGGATCTTAGAATTTGACAAAAGAGGCAGACCTGCAAGAAAACAGTGAAAAATGAAGCTCACTTTAAATGTTTAGAAGTACTTAAACAGGAGGAAAAGTACATTCCTCAAGTGTACAAGACAGCTAAATTAGCTGGAGAGGTCAAGGTACAAGTACATAGTTGTAGGTGAGAGCACAGTGGATCCGGAGAACACTGAACGATTTGGTACACTAAAGCTTCCAACAGGGCTGATAGCATGGATCACGGAACACTATTTGTGGTGTATAGAAAGAAATGCAAATTTACTGATGTAGTATCAGACACAGACTAATTTTTGTTATTTCAGTGTTCAATGTGTTAGAGAATTATTTGAATGGTATTATTTAACATGGTTATTTTCTATTTATTTAACAACTACTTATTGACTGCCTGCTTGCTATGGGACAAGCCCTGCTTTACACTCTTGAAGTACATCAGTGAACAAAAGGAAAATCTCTTCCCTCATGAAGCTTACTTTTTCTTTTTTTTTTTTCATTTCAAACAAGATGTTTATTTAAACAGCAGGGCATTTGACTTGAAGGGAAAACTGTCTAGGATTCATTTCTTTTAGAGTAATTTATCTCTAGTTAAAGACAGAAAGCTATGTAGAAAAATGTTATAAAATTGTCCTTGGTTTTACAATGATAAATGAAAAAAAACAACATCAAGATTCTCTAGTCAAACAAGGTGACGAGGATTTTTATGTGGTTCTGTCTTTATTAACCAGTGAGAGCAGCCCTAGCCGGTTTGGCTCAGTGGATAGAGCCTTGGCCTGCGACTGAAGGGTCCCGGGTTTGATTCCAGTCATGGACATGTACCTTGGTTGTAGGCTCCTCCCCAGCCTGGGCCATGGTCGGGGCGTGTGCAGGAGGCAACCAATCCATGTGTTTCTCTTACATCAGTATTTTCTGTCTGTCCGTCCCTCTCCTACTCTCTCTAAAAATCAGTGGAAAAGTATCCTCAGGTGAGGATTAAAAAACAAACAAACAAACACCAGTGATAGCAAAATGACTTATTCGAATGTAAGAGGAGAGCTGAGTGAGCATGCCACTAATGGAGAAAGGGGGTATTTTTATGGAACCAGTATTTTTCTCCACCCCATCTCCACGTGATGTCTATCAAAACATACCATTGGCCATTTAGTTGAAAAATGCAAATGCGTATGCACACACATCCATTTCTTTATGTTCAGTAAAGGAATGGGGAGGGGGAAGATAAAAGAATAGAGAAAAACTCTACTGTAGTGGTCAGGGTGTGGTGCAACAAAATGGCTGTTTCCTGACTGAGAAGGTCTCCTTGGTCTGGAGGCACAGGGTTCTGGAGTAAAGTGACAGGTCCCCTTTTTAGTAGCCCCCTCCTGTCTGCTGCTGGGACACACAGTTGTATCTTCATCCTCTGTGTCCGACTGTGAGGTGTGTCTGTTGCATTGATTAGCTGCCTGTCAAATTGGCATCTGATCTGCCTCATTGTCAAACCGTGTCCTTGCAATAGGCTTTCATTCCTTCACTGAGGGGTGTGCGCCTCTTAATCTTAAACTGCACCCCAGGGCCATCCTGCCTCACCACCTTCCAATGTATATGATCGTTGTTCTCAGTCTTGACTCCTTCCTCGGGCTTTTCGTCAGCCATGGCGAGCGCTGACGTCTGCTCAGCTGCGGCTTCGCAAGAGAGGTCAAGTGTACATTCTCTTTCTTACAGACTTTGAGTAACTACATACACAAATACATGTGTTACCACACAGGGTTTCATATATAATGGGCAATATACCGTATTTTTTGGACAAGTAAGGCATATCCACTGTGTATTTTCAGAAAAATGTGATTATAACCTCTCCAAACTTAACTCTCGAGGAAGATTTGAGTCCAAATTTTCCATTAGCAGTGGGGAACTACGGAACATTGGGAACATGAAAGTGAAATAATATTTATATTTTGGAAAGAGGACACAAGCAGCGGTGTGGGAGGGGTGATGCCTGAGGCTGACACCAGGAGACACATTAGGCTTCCGCTGAATTTACTAGTGAAAGACTTAAGCGAAAAAAAGACAATAAAGCAATTACAACATTTAGGAATTATTGATATGGGAGAAAGAGGAGTTTAGGACCATGCAGGATTCTGCTTTACGTAATGGAATGATGGAATGAGGAAGGGAGGGAAGGAGGGAGGGAGGGAGAGAGAGAGAGAGAGAGAGAGAGAGAGAGGTTCATAACCTTCTATTTAACAAACATTACAGAAACTACGAAGTGCTGTGACAATGTGAGCTATTGCCACTTGTTGGCATTTGCTTTTATTTGTTACTTGAAAGGACTTTTTGGTACTATTTGTAATGCATGGTCATGCCCTAAAGCTGATTACAAGCCCCATGGTTTAAAGAACTACACTCTGGCTACCTTTTCATTCATTACTCACAACCATAGACTTAGTTCATAAGGACAAAGGTAGAAGCCATGGCTGAGTAACCAGAGAATCTAGAGCTGCTGTCAGCAAATTGGCTCGTCAGCATTCTTTTAAGGAAAACTCCTGCTGGCTTATTAAAGTTAATTGCTTGCAGGTATCAAGTTCCTTAGCCAGAGCTATCAAAGTCACTGTGAGAGGTGATTAAGACTGTGCTGGGAGCTTGGGAAAGCTGGCTGAATACCATCTCATGTGGAGTCTTAGCTTCAGGAAGACAACCCTCCCTCCCTCCCTCCCCCTCCCCCTCCTCCTCTCCCTTCTTTCCTCCCTTCCTCCCTTTCCTTCCTTCCTTCCCTCCCTCCCTTCCCTTCCTTCCTTTCTTCCTTCCTTCCTTCCTTCCTTCCTTCCTTCCTTCCTTCCTTCCTTCCTTCCTTCCTTCCTTCCTCCGCCCTTCCTTCCCCACTATTTTCTTTTCTTTTTCTCCTTGCTCTACCACCATCCCTCCTTACTCCTATATCCTCTACCACATGCCAACTGATATAGTTAGGTGCGAATTTTGCTCACCTAACATTTGGCAAGCATTTATTGAGCATTTATTAAGTGACAATTTCTAGCCTTGGAAAATATAATAATGAATTACTGAAATAATGAATAACACAGCCTCTGCCACATAAATAATTCACAGTGTAGAATAAGAGACAGACTTCTAAATCTGTTATTACAATATTTGCCATAAATTCTAAAGATGGCATTTGTACCATATACTATGGGGAGGTAAAGAGAGAAGTATACAGTACATATGTATGTTTACATTGTCTTGGTGATTACCTAACTTTGGGGCTTGGGATAAAAATAGATGGTGAAAATATCTACTTGTGGCAGTCAGATTCTCCAGAAGAAATTAGCTTATGTGACTGTGAGGGTTGGCAAGTTCTAAATCTATAGGGAGATTGGTTAGAAACTCAGGCAAGAGTTGGTGTTGCAGACTTGAATTTGAAATTTGCAGGGCAGGCTGGCAAGCTAGAAACTTAGGTTTCCTATCTTACAATCTTAGGGCAGAATTCCGTCTTCTTCAGGTGACTTGATGTTTGCTCATAAGGCCTCCCACTAATGTGATAAGGCCTATTACTTAAAGTCAATTGATTATGAATGTTAATCACATAAAAAACCACCACCACAACAAAAACAAATACATTCACAACAACATCTAGACCAGGGGCCAGGAACGTTCAGTCCTTCGGCGGTATAAGGCCCACCCACAAATCATTTGGTCTGGCCCTGCCAAGGCCTTGGGGGTGCATTAATTAAGTGTTTGACCAAATATAGCAGGCTCATTTTTGAGTTGATAATTTTGTATGGTTCTGGAATGATGTTATAAATATCCAAATGGCCCTTGGCAGAAAAAAGGTTCTCCACCCTTGATCTAGACTATTGTTTGACCAAACAGCTGATCACTGCAGCCTATCCAAGATAATATATAAAATTAGCCCTCACAATGCCTGTGTGGAAGCATTCCCCTATAAATTTCTATTTTCTCTTTAATAGTCCCTTTAGATCTACGGCCACAGAGATGCCAAAGCCATATCATGATGATGCTCAGTGGATATGTTTTGGCTTCAACATGATGAATCAAATAATAAATGAACCAAAGAACTCAATCACAAAAGTATGCTATTCTATTAAACACGAATATATTTTATTAAATGTATTAAACATGAACCATTAAATATAAATCTCTTGGAATATAATGAGGTCTTTCTTTTCTACCTACACTCAGACAACAGCTAAACCAAAACTGAAACTCCTTCTTTTGATGTGATAATGGTTGGGGACAGGGTTAGGGGGAGGGGTGGGGTAGTTAGTAGAAGATAAAAACTCTTTTTGCTCTGCTGGACTGAAGTTGGTTAAGATGTTGAAAATGTATAACAGTTCTAACTCCTAGATAGAGCAGGGTTGTTGCCTTAAGATAGCACCTTGAAATTCGACCCTAGTCCTCTAGTTCTGTCTAGGATGAGGACATCAAATACCTAAGTTGTACTATGCTTAGACCTAAGGCAAAGGAGGCTCCATCCTGGGCCCCACATGTTGGATGGAGGACCCCACATATCACAGATACACAAGCATAAATGTCTTTGTACTTGGTATCTGGATATCAGAACTGGCTCAGTGCCATTGTAACCCTAAATATCCACTCTCGTGGTTAAAATGCCCCAGGAAAATCTCCACATCACCTCTACACCATAGAAGCAAAAGAGCTCACATGCAAAGAAAAATGTTCAGGTTGAGCTGCTGGGAGCTCAGTTGGAGACATTTTGCATTGGAGAATGGGGGTGTGGAGAGGGGCGTTTGAGCAGTGTAAGAGGAATGATCAATAAACTTTTAGGATTCTTGCTCTTGGGATAAATTCACTAAATCCTCAAATAACCAAGACTTATTTTCCCGAGTAGAGCTGAGCATCAGTTTTCTTGCTTCTTTTCATATTTTAGTGTTGGGTTTGAAAGGACATACAAATCATCACACTTATTTCGCAGGGTGGTTGAGGTTGCATTGCCAAACAATTTGTATTGCTTTTACATTTATAAATATGTAGGACCTGTGAAAGCGTGCATGACATGTGCTATCAATTTTTTATACTGGCAAGCTGATATCAAGCAATGTTAAATGAAACTTAAAATTAAAGGAGAAAAATAACAGGTTTAATAAAGTATTCTGAAATAAAAATTTGATACTTACAATATACATGTTCATTTTCAACTTTATAGGTAACTTTGAATATTTAAGAAAAAGGAACTTTGAAAAGAATAATTTTACTTGAGTTTTTATATTAACTTCATTTTTAATGAAATATATTTGCATTGTCTGCCATTTAAATAAAATTGCAATTTATATTAAATTCTTTGGAGCATCACTCTCAACAATATGAAATGAAAATTTAATGATAATAACAATTTTCATAAAATAAATACAATAATTATAAATTTATGGCATACTTATTTAAGAATTGATGAATTATGTTTATTTTATACTCATATAAACATTGACATTTCATCAATAGAACACCCAGATATACACATTGAATATTACATTTATTGTCTTTGATATTTTTCCAGCTTTCACTCAGCTGAAAATTATTGCTTCACATATACTGTTGATTTGTTGTCACTAAGAAATTCTGTTTTTTTAAGGTAACGCAATGATAGAACATAGCTTATTCAAGTTTTTTGTTTTATTTATAACTTTTAAATATTTAGACTTGTGGTATATGGGCCTCCATTTGTATGTACTCTTACCTCGGATCCTGTAAATGTAGTGGTGGGTTCACTGTTAAATAGTTGAGCCAACATCTGGCAGAAGCCATCAGTATCCTCAAAGAGCAAGAGCCACAACTGTTCCAAAAGACGGATGACGGATGGAAAACTTTAACCCTTGAACCAGGGGTGGGAGCATGGGACGTGGATTAAGCAATGCCATTCCTGTTCCTACCTCTTTGTGTCCTACGGTACACTGGACTTCATGTTTTCTTAAGAGCTGGATGTCTAAAAATGTTAAAGTAGAAAAATTATAAGGGTGGGCCTGGAAGAACTGGAATAGGCTGTAAGTAAATTATTGAAATTAGTCCTCAGAAATTATTCTACAAAAGGGAACATTTGAGCTGGATCTGGAAAGATGAATAGAACTCCTCCAGGTGGATAAATTGTGTGTGGGAAGAGGTGCACTAGGAAAAGGCACAGAAAACGGTACATTTAGACTATTTCAGAATGTTCAGATGACTAAAACAGTAGGTGGGAGGAAATGGAGAGAGAAGACCTGGAAAAAAAAAAAAGAACAGAATAGAAAGGACATTGCACATCTTCCTAAGAGCTTGGACTTTCTCCTTTATATGGTAAGAACTTATTAAAGGAGTTTCAAGCAGGAAAGTGACACGATTGGCTTTGTCCTTTAAAAATATTACGTTAGAAACATGGTTTCAAATTTTAGCATGTACAATCATCACTTAGAGAGCTTGTTGGGACACAGATGGCTGGGTCCCACCCCCAGTTTCTGACTGTATAGGACTGGGGTGGAACCCAAGAATTTGCATTTCCAGCAAATTCCTGAGTGATGCTATGCTTCAGATATAGGAACCATGCCACTGCTCCACAGGAGGATAGATGGTGAACAGTTCTGGAAGGTGGAACTAAGAAAGCAGATAAAATAGGGCACTATTACAGTAGATCAGGCAACAATAATGAGAATTGTATAGAAGCAGTGATAAAGGGTCTCAATAAAAGAGGCTTAGGAAATAATTACTTGACTTGGTGACTAAATTTGGAGTGTGTGGGTAGGAAAGATGGGAGTGTTGACCATGACTCTGTATCTGGCTTATTTGTCTTAGGATGTATAAAATAGCCTAGGTTTATAATCTAGAGAGAGGAAAAAAGAGAATGAATTTCCATTTTAATTCCAGATCATTCATCTACAGAACACACTAGCACCATTAGCAAAGGTTTGAAGTAAATATTGTTAATATGCTAATATTTTATTAATTTATTATAGTCAACATGCCTTCTTGATGATTTCATTTTGAGTGTGGCTAGAATTGATCTCCTTTTTTTTTTTTTTTGGAAATTGACTATATCTGTGACTTACTGCCTCCCTTATAAAATAGAGCTATCAGAATGAACATTTTGCTTCATGATGCTTTTATGTGAATTTCTCTCTCTAAACAGTGTTTCTTTATGCTTTTTAAGTTTGGTCAAATTTAATATTACTTTGACAGGGGAAGGAGACAAGCTCACCCTCAACATTTGAATGGACCAGGGAAAAAGTATAAATGGAGGCTGCCTCTTCCATTTGTGTTAATATGTAAATATACAAATGTTATAGACCAAGTTGACAAGCTCTAAAATATGTCCTAGTCCTCTACCTTCACACACACACACACACACACACACACACGCACACATAACATCAAATTTTTAAAGTATGTTCAGGCTCTTATTTTGTGCTAGTCACACCCTAATAATAACCAATGTTGTGGTTGGACCAGCCATTGTGGTTCTTACTATGATTGCAAAACCCACTTAATAACTATCAGGAAACTGAAAACAACCAAGGTTTATTACTTATAGGACCTGTAAATCACACAGTTCACCTGGGGCCACATAGTGAGGTCACAGGTAGACAGTGAGCACAGAGGCTTGGGGTTCAGCTTTTATTGGGGTCAAAGGTGAGGGCCTAAGGTTTTGTGAACTCACTTTTTGTGTTGATTTTAAAACATAAGAGTAGAAGTTTTAAGTGCTGAAAGAGACATAGCCAGTGGCCCAATGGTCAGTCGTTGAAATTAACCAAGATCTCTAAAACAAAGGGGCCTCAGGGGAAGAAGATGGAGGCCCTCTATCCAATCCTGTGGTTGGCAATGTGTTCACTCCAGACAGCACCTTCTATTCGACTCTTCTTCTCCACCAAGTTTGATGATTAGAAATACCTGTTGTTTAGTGGAACAAGGGCTCTCAGTAGGTATTCCAATTAGAGAAATCAAATAAAGGATACATTCCTTATACAAGTAAAGTATTGTGAGTAAGTACAATTAAGTAAAGGCCCCAAGGAGGCTGGAACTGAGAGTAGGGGAGGAGGTTAGAGACATTTGCCCAAAAGGAAATCATGTAGTAAGGAGATGGGGAAGGAAGGAGGAGGATGAGAATAGGAGAAAGATAAATGCTAAGGGATGTGGTAATTAAGGGTAATTAGGAACTTGTAGTTTATACTTAAGATAGAGCAAGGAACTCAGTGTCGCAGGAAAGGTGTGAATGAAGGAGTGAGCAGTCGGAGTTGAGGGTAGAGGATACCAGGAGGCCAGATATCAGGACCTGATTATCATGGAGTGCCCTGAATGATGTTGGGTGTAATCAGAGGGTTTATTGAGAAGAGTGATTTGCTTTTAATGATAATTCAGAATAAAATATAGGTGGACTAGGGTGAAATCAGGAAAACGCTGAATTATCATGAGTCTGGAGTTCAGATGTAACAGTGAGAGACTCTATGGTGGACGTAGCAGATCCCAGGAGTTTTGTGAAGGTGTGTGATGATATGATGACAGTGTTGCCAGGATATAATCCATAAACAGAGGACTAGCATCCCATTGCTGTAAACGAATCTTCCAAATTAGGGTGATATTTTCATTGATTTCTTTAAGATCTTTATTACTCACAGTGAAGACAAAAAATGGAACAACAAAAAGCCTTGCCAGAAGCCACATTTGGAAACGCTTAAACTACCAAGTGGCTTAATACTGTCAAATGAGAGACTCTCAGATTTTGAGTAACTTTTAGAACCAAAACCCCAAAGGCAAAAAGCCACTAGTGATTAAGAAGGAAGATGGATGTGAGGCAATTGCAGGGACCAAGGTGAGGTTCCTGCTGGTTAATATTGATAGCATCAGACATAATTTAATAAAACACTGGCGTTTCTTTCTTTCATCAAAGGAGGGAAAGTAAGATGTAGACTGGCTAAGAGGATAGAAGGACCCAGATCACAGCATCCTGCTAGTTTTGTGATTCTCAGGCCTACTGTGTGGTCCAGAGCTTTTGGAAGGTGCATGACGTCCCTCAAATATATGGAGAACATGTGAGATAAGGTATTAGTATTTCATTAAATATTTACCCAGAGTTTCCTATCCAACCACCCAGTTTTTCCCGTGGCCACCAGGGAGACTGCCTGGAGAGTGGTTTCTGGATGTTAAAATAAAAAGTAAAGAAATAGGAAATGAGTATGAGGATAATGTATGCTCTCCACAGTTGTTATTATCATATAGACACATTCTAAATGTCATGTGCTCATCCATGGTGTAGTCTAGCATCGGAAGCTAGCTCACTATGAGATGTCTTTTTTATTTGTACGGGGGGGGAATGCAAAATAAAGTCATTCAGCATGAAAACGTGTTGCTCGATTTTAAGCCAAGTTTTTATGATGCTGGCATAGTGTTCCAAAGGAAAGAGACCCACTGTGGTGTGTCCAGCCACTCACAGGCCAAGCAGAGCTGAGTGTTTTCAAATATCTTTTGCCATGGTAGTGTGTGTGTGTGTGTGTGTGTGTGTGTGTGTGTGTGTGAGAGAGAGAGAGAGAGAGAGGGGGGGGCGGGGAGGGTGGCTAACTTTCAGGTAAAGTTAGACATTCCTAAAACTGAAACTAGCTACCTTCTTGCACAATATTGAAATATCAGAGCCAAAAGCAGCTCTTTGGGACAATAAATTCTTACTTATTATACAGGCCAAATGTTTATCTCTCTTGTAATTCCTTCATTGTTTCTCATCAGGAGTGAGAAAACCCAGTGCTCTAAACTTCCTTGGGGGAATCAGTGATATAATTTTGAAGTTCATATATTTTTGGGAATTCTCTGAATTCATTGTGAATTTTTGTTTGTATGTTTATATATTCACTACTTAACATGTTAGTATCTTCAGAGAACCCGCCAAAGTTCCTCCCTTTCTAGTATTTGTGGCCAATAAATACCAAGTTAGTTGGAATGCATGGCTGTATTGGCTTTATTTCAGCTATACCAGTGTTATACCCTAACAAGAAGGCTTTAGGGGAGCTCATTTTTGGGTGAGGGAGGTTGTGCCTAGGGAAGATGGGTGAGGCCCGAAAAGATGACCGAGTACGGTGTCCAGGGGGTCATTAAAGGAGATTGGAAACCAACAGCCAAATATTCTCCTAAAGAGTAAATCCCTGAGAAAAAGAAGAACATGGTATGCACAGTTGACCAAATAATCCTAAATTATGCTATGAAAATCAGTATAAAAAATTACAAGGAAGAAAGGAGAGGCCTGGACGACAAGATGTGAGTGAGGGACGATGGGATGACTCATTATTAGAAGGGTCAGTGCTTACATCCGTATGTTTCTTGATTTTCATGGTGTATAACTCACTTTTTTACATTGTTCCAATGCTTCTGGAAGTTTCTGAAGCTAACACCATTTGTTTATCTTGCTAGAGTTTATTGAAAAGGCTAATTGTGTGTTCCAAGCCCCATATTACTTGACTGTGCAGGGAATATATAGTTCTAACAAAGACATCACTCTGCAGGTTGTGTGAATTGGTAGGAAAACGTATTATTTTCATCGACAGCAAATGACTTTGACAGAAGGTTTCCACATCATGGACTTCAGGTGGCTAACCATGGGTCCGTTCAGCTATAACTACTGAAATGAAAAAGTGCCTTTTGACATGAACTGCCAATACTTTTCTTAAAGGTTTTATAACAAAAACAAAGTAAGATTAATAGTGTATCTAGAAGATATTCTATAGGTAAAAACTAGCAAATGTTTAGGGAAGTGGTATTGTTTGCAACACAACTGATGCTAAGAGAATTCCAAAATTATAACTGGTGCAAGTACATTACAAAGTTTTAAGATTTGTTTCAGTCTTGAACTACAAATATCTTATTCCAAGTTATATTTCATTATATTTTGAAGTATATTTCAAATATGTATTTTAAATTACATATTCAAAACTTGTATTTGAATATATGTCCAAAATATATGTTGAATTATCCAGAGATAACTTAAGGGATTAAAAAAACACATTAAAGAATTTTGCATTTTATTATGAATACATGTAAATGTTTTCTAAAAACTCAATTTACCTTATTTTTGGAGAGTTCTTTATACAGCACTTATTATATCCCATGCAATTTAGGCCAATCCATCATTCTGTCAGCAACACATGTAATTAGTGATGGGTAAAAGGGCTTTGGCATAGCTCATATAAGTTTTCTGATGGGTAATAGTTGAGAAACCAAATCCTTTACCCATTGGAAAAATTTGTTCTCAAAAGGGGAGAGCTGAACTTTTGAGATAAACCAGTCTCTTGACTTACTTTCTCGTTGTAAATAGTTTATAAGTGCCAATCATGTAACTGCCCTTGCAGAAGAGTAAGAAAACCTTGAGGGAATGGCTCTGTTTTTAATTTGAAAAAAAGAAAACATGCAGTAAAATAAGTGGAAGGTGGAGACACTATTTTCCAGACTGGAACTGCCAGGGACTGCTATGCATCTAAATAAATCTTTGCTGTTGTTAATCTTCACTGAGGATATTTTTCCTATTGAGTTTTTTAGAGGGAGTGGAAAGGAGGGATGGGGAGCGACAGAGAGAGAAACATTAATGTGAAAGAGACACATTGATTGGTTACCTCCCAATGCACCTCAACCAGGGCCAGGGAAGGAACCTGTAACCCAGGTACGTGCCCTTGACCAGTAATCTAACCCGTGACCCTTCCTTGCACAGCTGACGCGCTGTCACTGAACTGCACTGGCCGGGCCCTAAACAATCTTTTCATGTTTCTGGGTGTCAAGTCTCACCTCTGTGCATGAGAATATTTGATCAGATGGTTTTGAACCGTTTTAATCTCAACGTTCTATGTTGCTACAATTGATCTTAATCCCAGAGGATGGACCATAGACTTATTTGTATCACTGCTTTACTGAGGGAGAGAGAGCAGCATACTGTTAGCTTCCTTCTTAATCTCTAACATTTGGGATTTCAAATATCTTAATTGTGTTTTTCTTCCTCACTAGAGCAGTGACATTTTACGTGTTAGGTTTTTGATGTGGTTATTAAAGTAAACATCAGTGAGGCTCTTAGTCAGCCCTGATTGTTGATACATTTTCAAGCTTCTTCATACATCAGGAGCCTTGTTTTACCCATTGCACATGGGTAATGCACAGTCATTTCAATGCCTAGCAGCCCTGGATGCCTTACAGGGTAGGCATTGCAATGACTGTGCATACCCATGTACCCAGGTACCCATTATATATATACTAACTGATCTGATTTCAGTTCTTGTTTGTAATAACAATAACTTTGGTAAAACTACACTTTTGTAGACAGTATGAGTGGAAAAGTAATGAGGAGAAAGCCAAGATTTATGTTCATGTAACATTAATCGTAAACTCAGGTATTAAAAAATTAACATTTTTTTATATATCATTTTTGTACCATCCTTGCATCCCTGGGATAAATCCTACTTAGTCATGGTGTATGATCTTTCTGATGTACTGCTGGATCCGATTTGCTAGGAATTTGTTGAGGATTTTGGCGTCTATATTCATAAGGGATATTGGCCTATAATTCTCTTTCATTGTGTTGTCTTTATCTGGTTTTGGTATTAAGGTAATGCTGGCTTCATAGAATGAGCTTGGAAGTGTTCCTTTCTCTAGAATTTTTTGGAATAGTCTCAGGAGGATAGGTTTTAGTTCTTCCTATATATCATTTTTTACATTGAAACTGCATGGTATAAGTTAAACCTTTGCCAGTTAGGGGTTCTCTCAGCTTTTCCCCAGAATTCCAATTAATTTCTGGGAGTTTCCATGGTGCCAAAGGAAGAGAGCCTCTGATTTTCCTTTTTTTTTTTTAATTGTTGAGAGTATTTCTGATGTTCCAACATTTTCCTCCTTTTGCCCCGTTCCCACCCCACCCCAGGTCTTCCCCTGTCTATTGTCTGTGTCCATGGGCTATGCATATATGCACATAAATTCTTTGACTAATCTACTGCCCTCTCTCTCACCTTTCCTCTGAGATCTGTCCATCTGTTCCATGCTTCCATGTCTATGGTCCTATTTTGTCCTTCAGTTTATTTTGTTCATTAGATTCCACATATAAGTGAGATCATGTGATATTTGATTGGCTTATTTTACTTAGCATATTGATCTCCAGGTTCATCTATGTTTATCAAAGGGTAAGAGATCCTTCTTTTTTGCAGCAGCATAGTATTCCATTGTGCAGATGTGCCACAGTTTTTTAATCCATCATCTACTGATGGGCACTTGGGCTATTTCTAGATCTTAGTTATTGTAAATAACGCTGCTATGACATAGGGTTGCATATATTCTTTTGGATTGGTGTTTCTGGATTTTTAGGATGTATTCCCAGAACTGGGATCGCTGGGTCCAATGGCAGTTCCATTTTTAATTTTTTTGATGGAACTCCATACTTTTTTTTTTCCATAGTGGCTGCACCAGTCTTCATTCCCACCTACACTGTACTAAGGTTCTCTTTTCCCTTGCCAGCACTTGTTTGTTGATTTATTGATGGTAGCCATTTTGGCAGGTGTCAGGTGATACTTCATTGTGGTTTTAATTTACATCTCTCTAATGATTAATGACATTAAATATTTTTCATATGTCTTTTGACCATCAAAGTAAAAAGCTTCTGCATAGCAAAGGAAACCTATGGTATGGGAGAACATATTTGCCAATGATACATCTGATAAGGGGTTGATTTCCAAACTATATAAATAACTCATACAACTCAACAAGAGGAAGACAGCAATCCAATTAAAAAATGGGCAGTGGATCTGATCTCCCATTTTATCTGGCATTTGCTGAGACTCATTATCCTCTCTAGTTCTTGACCCATGTATATTGCTGCTGAATCAATACTTGACCTGTCCTCAAAGACCTGTATCAGTTATGTCAAAGCCTCTCAGACATATTGGAATCATATTCCTGGTCTACACCAAGGCACAGGGAATTCTGTGGGAGGTGGTTGTAGTCTATCTGAGAATCCACAAAACCCAGCCATGCTTCCCTGAGATCTTTTTTATCCACTATTATCTTCCAGTCCATGTAAGGTCTCTGAGACTAGTTCTTCCTTCAGATTGGACCTGGAGAAAATGAGGCTGTGGAGCACATATGCCAGATCCTTCCTGCTGTCCACAGGACCTGGACTTTTTGATACTCAAAAGCCACTACTTTGTATTATATATCACTAGAGGCCTGGTGCTTGAAAATTCATGCACTGGTGTGTGTGTGTGTGTGGGGGGGGGTGTCCCTCAGCCCATCCTCCTCCCTCTCACAGTCTGAGAGCCCTCAGGGACGGGAGGCAACCTGGTGATCAGGGGAAGGCAATATCCCATCATACCTCTCTTGCTGCCACTGCTGGCAGCTCAAGTCTAAGCCTGCAGTGGTTGCCTGAGCCTCAAGACAGCCCTGGGTGGCTGGGCAGCTGCCATCCAAGGCTTGCCTGTGCCTCCAGCCAACCCTGGGCAGCTGGGGGGCTGAGGGGACTGGGGAACTCCAGAGGCAGGTGCGCAGAGTAGCCAGGTCTGCCTTGGGGCAGGCCCAGCCTTGCTGCACACCTGCCACAATGGCAGGACTGAGAGGACTGAGTGCCGCCTATTGTGGCTATGGGCGCCGCCATCTTTGAGGATGGGGCAATTAGCGTATTCCCTCTTTATTGGCTCTGTGTGCCACCATCTTTGTGATGGTGTGAGGGTCAATTAGCATATTCACTCTTTATTAGATAGGATTTCCCTGATATGATAGGTATAGAATCAAAACTAAGTGGAGTTAGAAAAATAAGAAAATATCAGAGGTGGATAAAGGAAAAGGAAAAATAGAAACACATTGGTTAATATTTCTAAAGTAGTATCCCATCAAGCAGTAAGTAACTCTATCTGAATGGAACTCATTTTCCTGGCAGTGGTGCATTCCCAGGTAATAAAGCAGAGGCTGGCCCTAGTAAGGGAAGCTTTAATGGAGACTTCTGCATTACATGGGTGGTTAGAGGTTATGTATTTTTAGGTTCCTTGAGGTTTAATATTCAATGATACTAAGTAAAAATTATTATTTGCTAGAATCTTATCTTTCCTAGAATTTCCCAATATCCTTCTAGTTATGAACTGTGTGCTTCCAAATTCTTATGCTGAAACCCTAATCTCTAGTACCTCAGAATGTGACTGTACTTGGACATAAAGACTTAAAGGGATGGTTAAATTAAAGTGAGTCTGTGAGAGTGGGCGCTAATCCTGTGTGAGTTGTGTCCTTATAAAAAAAAAATTGGATACCAGGAATATGCACACACAGAGGAGAGATCATGTGAGGATGGAGTGAAAAGGCAGCCATCTGCAAGCCAAGGAGACAAGTCTTAGAAAAAAGCAAACCTACTGACACTGATCTCGGGTTTCTAGTTTCCGGAACTGAGAATATAAACTCCTGTTTTTCAAGCCACCCAGTTTGTGGTACTTTGTTTTGGCACCCCTCGCCAACTAAGATATCTAATATATGCTTGTGATTTTACAGTTTCTATAAAACTTATTTCTACCTTTTATAGTTCTTCAGAAAACAGAAACCTGCCAAGTATCTCGGTTGTATGACTTTGACATTATAAGAAATAGAAAATTAATTGAAATTTTCTATCAGTTAAGACTGAATAAATCAGAATACTTTTCCCTAAATAAATCCAAAATGGTGAGATTTTGAGAAGATTTAAGTGCATTTCAGACCTCCTTGCTATAGATTTTTCCTTAGGAGGTACACTATGAAGACTGGTAGAATGTTGTCTGTAGTGATTGCCTACATCCATAGCAGTTGTCTAGTTAACACTCACTAACTGACACATGGAACATATTTTTGAAAAAGGTTGCTTACTCTTATATACCTACTATTTCTTTGTCATTCATGTACTATCCATTTGTGTCTGAGAGGATTGTGTTCTAATGATCGGGAAGGATACCCATTTTATAGAGAAGAATGAGAGATTTTATTTCAAACAGGAATCGAGAACAACTACTTGGATTAGAAATAAAGAAATGAAGAGTAGGGCAAAACCAATGTAACCAAGGTATCAGTATCATTAAAAAAAAAAGCAAAGAGAACATGATGAAAAATTAGAGTAAAAGAAGATAAAAAAATTTATAAAAGCAAGGGGACTTCTGTTTTCAAATATCTAATCTAATAAAAGTAATATGCAAATCAACCCTCACTCCATTACACCCACAAGCCATGCCCAGCAACCAATCAGGAGCAAATATGCAAATTAACTCAACTAAGATGGCAGCGCCCAGTCTGCCTCAGCCCCACAACTGAAGTAGCCAGGCCTGTTAGCCAGGCAGGTGGTGGGGGAAGCAGGGGGGGCCGAGGGGTTGAGCCATCAATTGCAGGAACCTGGGAAGGGGCAGAGCTGGTGATCATGGGGGTTGGGAGGTCTTCTGCCCAGGCCTACAGCCTTGGGGAGAGACCCACCCCCCCCCGCCTGGACTGGGAAGGGGCGGAGCCAGCCATCACGGGGGTTGGGGGATCTTCTGCCCAGGCCTGCATCCTAGGCCAGAGGCTATAGGCCTGGGTAGGGGTGGAGCTGGGATTGGAGGGGCAGAGGTGGAGTCGGTGATTGGAGTGAACTACAGAGGAAACACCTTTTTTAAATTATCATTGGCTCAGCTCCCTGTATGCCACTGGTAATATTCTTAGTAACTTGGGTAATAAGAATCCCTAAAGGCGATCTAAGGTTTTTCCACCACACTCCTGGAGAAAAAAAAATGAAGGTCCACTGCTGGAGGGCTAAGAAATGTCATATTCTGCCCTAGCCGGTTTGGTTCAGTGCATAATGCCTCAGTTTGCTGACTGCAGGGTCTGGGTTCAATTCTGACCAAGGGCATGTACCTAGGTTGCAGGCTCCTCCTTGGCCGGGGCCCAGGTCAGGGCTCATGCAGGAGGAAACCAACCAATCAAAGTGTTTCTCTAACTTTGATGTTTCTCTCTGTCTTTCCCTTCTCTTCCACATTCTCTAAAAATCAATGGAAATGTATTCTCAGGTGAGGATAAAAAAAGAAGAAAGAAAGAAATAGAAAGAAAGAAATGTCATATCCTATGAAAGACACATCTTGAAAATGCCTAAAGAAAGTTGTCATTTCTTCATGGTGAAGGAGTTGACTGGAGTCCATGTTAATGAAAAAACCTTGGTGGCTGCAGTGACTGGCAGTGGCTGTAGCAGTGGAGTGATGGGGCTGCTGGCTTCCCCTGATTAGCCTGGTCGCCTCCCACAAAGGGAGGTTAGACTTCGGCTTAGGCCCACTCCCCAAGGGGAGCAGGGAGCGGGCCTAAGCCATCAGTAGGACATCCCCTGAGGGCTCCTAATATGTGAGAGGGGGCAGGCTGGACTGAGGAAACCCCTCCCACCATGCATGAATTTCATGCACTGGGTACCTAGTTATAGAATAATAAACAAATCTACAATTATATTTGGAGATTTAAACATATTCCAGTCAATAATTCAGAGAGCCCAAGGACTTAAAAATCAGTAAGGATTTAGATGACTTGATTGATGCTATCACATAGGTTAATCCAATTAACTTTTATAGAACTGTTCATTGAAATACAGTTAAATATAAATTATTTTTGAGTGCACACAAAATATTTACTGAGGTAACTGATTTTCAATAAAAGTACAAAGGCAATTCAGTGGAAAAGGAAAATTTTTTCAACAAATGGTGCTGGAACAATTGGTTGTATAAAAAATACATGTATCCAATTTATATATGAGCAGTTTATTTTATGCCAATTATACATTAATAAAGCTGTTAAGAAACAGTAGAGAGGTATGAGAAAGGAGAAGAAAGAAGAGTAACAATATGAAGAATGAATCATGTGCTATGTAAGACATTATATTGCTTTCTCCAGGCCTGAGTTATATGTAGCCTCTGCTCTAGTACAAAGTGCTGTAGTCTAGCTCACAGGTGTAGAAATAGGTAAATAATGTTTCCAAGTGCAAGTGTTCATTTACGATGGGCTAAAGTACAAGGTGCACCATGCCAAAAGAACAACTTGGACAAGGGCATATCTTTTCACTGTTATAATCAACATAGAATCATTTACATAATTAAAACAAAACAAAGCCACTCCCTTCCCTCCGCAACACAAATCCACAACAAAACAATGTGGATTCATACTCGCTGACAACCTCCTTACTATTTGAACATTCAATCTGAGGTAGAATTTTCACCTTGAAAAGTAGCATATTCTAGGGCTTTTAATGTGCGGTATTTATTTTCATTATATTTCTTCAATGTGGTTTTGTAGATATTTTTATAGACTATTTAGCTTAAAATTGCCTGCCTCCTGAAAGTATCTAAGAAACATTGTTTGTGGATTGCGGGCCTATAGTTGTCAGTCTCATGTGAGCTATTCTCAAGTATTTTCTTTTTGGCTCTGACATGATTGCCTTCTGGCCGGCCTGAAAGCCTTGACTCACCACCACTACTCCAGCAGTGCTACAGGAAGTAGTTTCTGTGGCAGACCACTAGGCTATGGTCTTAGTTTAACAAGGGTTTGGGATGACATATCCTGGAATATCCTTCTATGTTTACACCAAATTAAAGCCTATAATCTAGATTTGATGTCCACTGTGTTGGTTAAAATAGTTAGAAGAGTGACTGGGGTTTTCAAAGGGATTTTGGAATATGTCTTTATTATGACTCTGTTAGATTTCCTTTAGGTCACAGCAGAGGGACATCTATTTGATTAGAACCTGAGATTCATATCTGAGTAAAGAACTACCAAAGCTTTAACCCTTCTGGTATCATTTGTATATACATTCTGCATCATAGTATATTCTCAAATAATATATATATTTGTTGACAGTATCACAGCTGTCCTGCATTACACCCAGCCCCTGCCTCAACTCAGTCCTTCATTGTACTATTGTCTGCATTTATGGGTTATGCATATCTACTCTAATAAAAGAGTAATATTGAAATTGACCATTTCTCTGGGACACCTAAACCATGCCTACCACCCAAGCCACACCCACCAGCCAATCAGAGCAGCTGTATGCAAATTAAACCAGCCAAGATGGAGGCCAACCACCACAGAACTAGATCAAACAGGAGGCTTCCGTTGCACTAGCGATGGAGGAAACTGCCTACCTAGGCCGGCTGGGCCTGTACTAAGGCAACATTGTTTTAATTATAGAAGCCATGGAGCTGAAGCAAATAGGAAGCTTCATTACCTGCCTAGGTCTCAGCTTAAAGCAACAGTGTTTCAATTAAAAAGATAAATAAACCCCAGAAACCTGATTCTAGCCAGCCTTGCTAGGACATTGGGTCAATGGGAGTTGTGGGCAGACTGAAAGCCTGAAAACGGCCCTCAACCCCACACCCAAGCTAGTCAGGCACCCCAGTAAGGACTCAAACCCTGTGCACAGCCTGAAAACAGCCCTCAGCCTGTCACCCAGGCTAGCCACACCCCCATGGGTGAGGGTTCACACTGGGGGGCTTGGCCAGCCTGCAAACAGTCATCAGCCCCTCACTCAGGCTGGCCAGGCATGCCAGCAAGTGGACATCCCCTGAGGGTCCCAGACTGCGAGAGGGCACAGGCCAGGCTGACGAATCTCCCAAGTGCACAAATTTTTGTGCACCAGGTCTCTAGTCTATATATATAAAAGCCTAAGCAACAGACCAATCAACCAGTAACTATGATGCGCACTAACCACCAGGGGGCAGATGCTCAATGCAGGAGCTGCCCCCTGGTGAGCAGTCCATTCCTTTGAAAGTGCTGCTCAGCTAACTGCCAGGTGGCAGACACTGGGCTCATGGCTGGTGAGTGCCACTGTGGTGGAGTGAGCCTCTTCCTATAGGGACTTACTGGGCGTGAGCCCACAGCAGGAACAGTGAGTCTGGGAGGCAGGAGCAGCAGGTGGCATTGGACTGCCGATTTTGGCCCAATCCCCACAGGCCCTGCCCAGGGACCCCACCAGTGCACGAATCCGTGCACCAGGCCTGGGGTATTCATATAAGTTCTTTAGTTAATCTCTTTCTGTTCCCCCAGCCCCCTCCTTTCTGAGATTTGTTATTCTGTTCCATTCATCCATGCCTCTGGATCTATTCTGTTAGTCAGTTTATTTTGTTTTTTAGATTCCACATATTAGTGAGGTCATGTGATACTTGTCTTTCTCTGATTGGCTTATATCACTTAGCATAATAATCTCCAGGTCCATCCATGCTGTCACAAAGGCTAAGAGATCTTTCTTTTATACTGCTGCATAGTATTCCATGGCGCAAATGTACCACCGGTTTTTATCCACTCCTCTACTGTTGGGCACTTGGGCTATTTCTAGGTCTTAGCTATTGCAAATAAACATTGCTATGGACATAGGGGCGCATATGTATTTGTTTAGAGAATCTTTGGATATATTTCTAGAAGTAGGATTATGGGTCAAGCAGCAGTTCAATATTTTTTTTTTTTTTTGAGGAAACTCCATACTGTTTTATTTTATTTTATTTTATTTTATTTTATTTTATTTTATTTTATTTTATTTTATTTTATTTTATTTTATATATTTTATTGATTTTTTACAGAGAGGAAGGGAGAAGGATAGAGAGTTAGAAACATCGATGAGAGAGAAACATCACATCAGCTGCCTCCTGCACAATCCCCACTGGGTATGTGCCCGCAACCAGGGTACATGCCCTTGACTGGAATCGAACCTGGAACCCTTGAGTCCGCAGGCTGACGCTCTATCCACTGAGCCAAACCGGTTAGGGCTCCATACTGTTTTCCATAGTGCCTGCACCAGTCTATATTTCCTCCATCAGTGTAGCAGGGTTTCCTTTTCTCCACATCTTTGCCAGCACTTGTTTGTTGATTTATTGATGGTAGCCATTCTGACAGGTGTGAGGTGATACCTCATAGTGGTTTTAATTTGCATCTCTCCGGTTATTAGTTACTTTAAAAATTTTTTCATATGTGTCTAGGCTTTAGAGAGGTGTCTATTCAGGTCCTTTGCCCATTTTTTAATTGGATTGTTTTCTTTCTTTTAATGAGTTGGATGGGTTCTTTATATATTTTGGAAATTAACCCCTTATCAGATATATTAATGGTAAATATGTTCTCCTATACACTAAGGTTCCCATTTGATGATGGCTGCTTTTGCTGTTCAGAAGATTTTTAGTTTGATGTATTCCAGTTTGTTTATTCCTTCGTTTCTTTTGATCTAGGAGATGTATTTGGCTCCAGTATTTTTATTATTTCTTTGATTTTTTTTAAGTTTGAAAAGAATATTTGAAATTAGGCCAATTTCCTCTGCTTTCAAATACTTCCAAATATACTATTTTTTTTTTCTGGCTTGGTTAATTGCTGCTCTAACTTGTATCCTCCGCTTTCACTGAGAGACCATGTAGTATGGTATTAAGCCCAGCGGCTCTGTAGTCAGACTACTGGTGCTTAAATACTCTCATCTATTAAACTCTATAACTCTAGTCATGTTACTGAACTTCTTTGTGCCTCAGTTCTTCTGTCTCTAAAATGGGGATAATAAATGTGACTACTTCAAAGGTTGTTGGAAGGATTAAATGGATATATGTAAAGCCCTTTGACGGGAGTCTTGTTCATAGTAAACATGAATAAATATTGGGAAAGAACAGGTATCAGTTTTATCTATTTAAAAAAATCTTAGAACCACCACATGGAGTGTAGATGGGCCAAAATGTATTGTTCATATTACTGTGTGTGTTTGTGTGCAATATATATACATAATGTGTGTGTATACATACAGACAAATACATGTGAAGTATGAAGCATATATTCTTTTGCTACTCAAGCTGATGCACTTAATCATTTTTGAATTTAAGACAAATGGAATTCTTAAAATGGTCCAACCGAATAATAGTGCTTTTATTCGTGTCCTCATATCTTTATATTCTCAGATATCAGTACATTGCTTGAAGCATGAGTCTCGTTGAATTTCTTAGATGTTTTTCTTTATCTTATGTTCTTTTTCTTTTCAGCTGTTGTAATCATGAATTTAATGCCATCGCTCTGTCTCTAGCCTTCTGTCCCCTGCATCGTATCTCTCAGTGACATGGGACAATGACTGGTATCAGTATACATTGATCTGTTAGTTCAGGGTTTTACGCTTTCATAAGATTTTGCATTTTAGGCAAACTTTGTTTTTTGATGTTTCTGGACAAATTATTCTCTTACTTCAGTACAATTTAATCTTCGAGCATGATACACGGTGATATGGATGAGAATTCAAGCAGGAATCTTCCCACTCCACCACCATATGAAATGTTCTTTAGTGTTTTTATTATAATCAGTTTCACAGGCATTTCAGATCTCATTTCTGATGTCACCTGCAGATATTTTAGGTAAGTGATAAATAGAAGGGATAAGAGCACACACATATTATAAAATTAATTTAGTTCTAGGCTAAATTTGCCAAGAATGCAAAGTCTCATCTCATCAGAAGTGGAATGGCCATGTGAATAGGAGCAGATGAATAGTTTTTCAACAGAATTGCCTGTGGCACTTGGGAAAAGTACTTTGCTGGATATGGAAAACCCGGTCTTGCTAGATCATTGCTCTTTTTGGCATGGGACTTTACATCAGGAAGATTTTTATATTAAGATTATACGTATGTCTCTTTAACAAATATTTACAAATACTGAGTTCTGGTTACTAAAAAACAACAACACCACCACCCCTCCCAACACACACACACACACACACACACACACACACACACACCTATCATTAAGGCCTCATTCTGATGGGTTAAAAGCAGGGCTTGTTTCCATATATATCTTTAAAAATCTGATTGCCCATTTCCTTGGAATGGCAGTCCAAATAGTCACTTAAAACTCCACAGTATTTTATATTCTAAAAGAATAAATGGTTTATAGAGATAAAAACATCATTTTAAATGACCCATTGGCCTGAGCCAGGCTAGCAATGCTTATGATGTGATTGAAACCAAGGATCCATGCTATTGTTAGCAGAGTTTATGCATTCACTTCTCTTGAGCTGTCTTAATTTATCGCCCACACTATTCATGCACAAGTCCTTGAAAGCTACTTCAAAGACATGATCTCAGGATGTATTTTCATGTACTGGGAATACAACTTGTAAAAAGTTTTATATGTTTAACTTTACTCATATTAAAATTCATAGACAAGATCATTGGGCATTTTTAAAGCTTAGGATCATGGGAAATACTGCACTTCCAAGCTATCAGTAAGTAAGTGAGATGCTCCACCTGCGATTATTCCTGAAGCTGCTCCTTTGAAGTAGTTTTCCAGCGTTTGATAAACACAGCTAAAATTACTCTATACACAGCCTTAGCCAATTTGGTTCAGTGGCTAGAGCATCGGCCTGCTGACCAATGGGACCCAGATTCCATTCAGGTCAAGGGCATGTACCTTGGTTGCAGGATCCTCCCTGGCCTGGGCCCTGGGGAGAGTTCATACAGGAGGCAACAGATCGATGTCTTTCTCTCACATATTTCTCTCTGTCTTTCTCTTTCTCTTCCACTCTTCCTAAAAATCAATGGAAAATATCCTTGGTTAAGGATTAACAAGAACAAAAACATTATACATGTATATTCTATCTATGGATCTTTGTGCATATCATCTTTTCTCAAGATTAATTGATTAGGGTGATACGTATACAGAGTAGGGCAAAAGTAGGTTTACAGTTGTACGCAAAACATCAAGCTTATTCTTGTATTATTATTTATTAATTATTGGATCATTTTCCATAGAAAAAAATGTAAACCTACTTTTGCCCCACCCTATATATGTACAAGTAGTATATTTTGGTATTTATTTTTTCCATATGCCAATGCAATTCCTCTAAATTTCCTTCTGACAAATAAGGATTAGTTTTGCTTTCTGATATGAAATTTTTCTGTATACTTGTATATGTAGTAACAAATTATATTTCTTCCGAGAGGAAGACTTTTTTGTTTTCTTTGTTTTAAAGTAATGAATCCATCCCTGGTTGGGGGCATGCAGGAGGCAGCTGATCAATGTTTTTTTCTCACTGATGTTTCTATCTCTCCTTTTCTCTCTAAAATCAATACATATATATTAAAATGAATAAAAACAGTGAATCCAATCTCTCAGGCTCTCCATCTTTGTAGATGAGCATTTTTTAAAAATAGTTCTACCTAGGGATCTTGGAAGATTTAACATTTAAGAATCACTCAGAATTTTGTAGACCTCAGCAGAGAGAAATCTGACCCACAAAGAATGCATTTGATGATTAAGAAACTGTTTTCTGATTCCAACTAGAATTACTATTTTTCCCCACCACTTAATTTTGCCCTAAAGTATATCCCTAAAATTTCACTTGGCAATGGGATCATAGCAGGAAATAACCTAACAACTGGAAAAATAAGTGAGTTAGCCTCAGAGGCGTTCTCATACTTACTATATCATCATGTACCAAAAGGTTTTTATGACATATTATTTAAATACATATTGCCACCCTGGAGGTTTAAACAATGGATAGTCTATAATGAGATATTATATTTTCAGTTTTTCCATTTCCTTCTGACATGAGTATATGCCTCTCAGAAAGGTTGGAAAGTGATGTAGTGGTAACATTTAAAAATTGTAAAATGAAAGAAATCTGTTCTTGAAATGCTGATGGCATCTAAACATGGTTGGAAAATTCACCAAATATTGCTTCGTGCACCTAAGATTTGAAGTGAAATTCATATAACTATTGTGTTTTCTGCTAAAAGGATGATTTCTGTTTTGATAAAATTGTTTGCTTTGTTGTACCTGACATTTCAAAAATGTTACACATCTGTTAATGATCTTTAGGGCATAGTCCAGAAGAGGCCATATTTTATAGAGCTGACGGCACTATCCTAACTGCTTACTGACCTGAAGTTCTGGCAAGGAGACTGCTCTATTTTGGAGTAAGGATGCTTGGAAGTGAGTTAGAAAACGTATTTTATTAACCTCCCCGCCCCCTTCTCATTCACCCATTTTAGTTGGATCAGACTATGCTCATTGTTTTGTGTGTTTTTTTGTTCTTGTTGTTTGTTTTTTTTTAAAGATATTTTATTGATTTCAGAGAGGAAGGGAGAGGGAAAGAGAGATTGAAACATCAATAATGAGAGAGAATCATTGATCGACTGCCTCCTGCATGCCCCCGACTGGGGTTTGAGCTTCAACCTGGGCATGGGCCCTGACCAGGAATCCAACCATCAAACCTCTTGCTTTCTGGGTCGACACTCAACCGCTGAGCCACACCTGCAGGGCTGCACTGATTTTGAACTATGCAAAAAGACCCTTGCATTTGCATTAATTGGTTCTCTTTCTCACCATGAATTAGCCATGGATTTTTATGCAGGGGTCTAGTTTTTAAGGTCAGGTAAGTCAATAACAATATTTAAGAAAAAAAAATAATTTTGACCTTATTCCTTTCTTTCTTAATACGCTGGTGACAGGATCACTTCTTTTCTTGCAACAACCGCTGGGACTGACTTTCATTACAGGCAGAGACCTATTCCCAGGCAGCTTCTAGACTGCTGGGTTAAGCTTGTATCACAGAGCCTGTTTGAGGCATAAGAATAGATTCTATACATTTTGCTAGCAATGTGAACATGACCTGCATATATTTTCTCTCTTCATTTAACTTTATATAAACCTCTCATTTCCCCCTGGGAAGTAGGAGTTTTTATGTCTATTTTAGAGGTGAGGGAACTAAGGTTCAATTTTCAGTACAGAGAAAACCAGGACTCCATGAGGCCCACAGCAGCATGTGCCTGTGAAACAGCAGAAGCCGGGTTCGCCTGGTTTGAAAGGACCCCAGGCTGCACGGTTTTCGTCTCCTGTCAGTGTCAGCCAGGCAGGGCCAAGCATCAAGTTCCTGCATTCCCCTTTGGGGGAAGGACCGTCGACGTGTCCATCTTTACATACTGATCTATTTGATGTGGTGTTTTTTTTTTTTTTGGAAAGGAAGTGAAATCCCCTGAAATATCACTGACAATTTTTCGATGACATTGAAGTATCAGAACCTCTTGGATAACCAAGTCGTGAATTCCTGTAGGTGCCGTACAGCTTTCGGCGGTCGTCTATTGTGTAGTTAGAAAGTAGCCAAATGTATTTCTTTGCCTTCATTCAAAATAAAATCACTTAAAGAAATCTCATACTGAGACAACCTGTAGGATTTTCCTTCTCTGTGTCTTTTCTGTTGTGTTGGTGGCACTAGGTCACACGTATTGGGAATCCTGTGAAACCACACCTGCGCCAAGGTACTCATCTCATTTGTTCTCTCTCTCCATATACTAGTCTTGCTGCATTTTCCCTTATCGGTCATCTTATTGCCTTTTTATGACAGCAGTTACTGTCTTGTTATTTAGTTAACTCCACTTGTAATTTATGATTTACACTACTCATTGCACTAGTCATTAAGAAGTAAGGTGACGTTCAATATCATTAGTATGTCGAAGAGTTTCGAGTTGTCTAAATTGTCAGTTTTTCAAACTGCTCCAGGGGTACTTGAACCACTGGAAAACAAATCAAAATATTCTGATGTTATTTAATTCTGATTGCATTTTTAAATTTTCTTTAGCTTACGTTAATATTAATAGCCAGTGACTTTAACAAACAACTGAGGTCATTATTCCAAAAGTTCATTTCAACCCCATTCAGCTAAAAGTGGTTATGAAATGATAAAAATACTTGAAATGGAATCAACACAGACACTTGCTAATAAATCAATCCTTTCCCTTGAGTCCCCATTTTTAGACACTTCATTATGTGATAGTTATCTAGGCTCTAAACCCTTCAAAGCAATATTTTTTCCTGGTAATAATTGATTTACTGCTTATGTGCCAGACACTCTTCTAGGTATTGGTGAATATCACACAGAATAAGCATTCATCCCTTACTCTTGTAGGGCTTTCGTTTTAGAAAATAGAGATTGACAGTGGAGTAAAAAGATAGATGAGCAAGCAAGCTACTGTAAAGCTGGAAAAAATCGGCTGGCTGTTGAGTGGGCTATTGCAGATGGTGTCAGAGAAGGCCTCTCTGAGGAGGTAACATTGGTTCTGAGACCTGCCTGATGAGATAGAGCCAGTCATGGGATTGCTGGGTGCGGGGTGGGGAGGGGAGGGAGGGTAGGACTGAGCATTTTAAAGAGAGGTGATAGCCCATGTCGAAGTCCTACAGCATGAAAGCAAGCATGGTGAGGTTGAGATAAGAAAGGACAATGTGATTAATATAATCAGAGCAGATGGGTGATGATATGATGATGATGAAGTAGGCATGGGAAAGAGTTGGGTTTTATTTTAAAATCTATTTTAAACAAGCTCTTAGTTGTTTTTAATCAGAGGGGTGATGTGAATTGATGATACCCATGGACATGCCCCCTTTTTTCTTTTTCACACGAATATCTGAGAGACACTCCTTGTGTTCTCCTGCAAGTAAGTCCCATTCTTTTCTGGCTCTTTCCATCAGGGAGGTGGTCAAAATGCAGTTGTAAGAATCTTCATTTGGATCATAGATATATACTTTTATTTTACCACTTTTTTTCTTTCTAGAATCTTTTATACCCAGAACAGCTTCTCACTTCATATTTGATGAAAAATTCTCTTCCTCCTCCCTTCCAAGATCAATAAATCTAAAAACTTTAACACATTAGGGATGTTATCCTACAGACTCTACAGCATAACTGGCCCCAATTTCATTTTTTTCAATGTCTACTAATTTTGGAATATGTAAAATATCATTATATATCAATATATCAATATATCAATATATCTATCTATCTATCTATCTATCTATCTATCTATCTACATAGATATAGATATAGATATAGATATAGATATAGATATAGATATAGATATCTTCCATCCTCTTTCATTAGAATGTTTCTAGAAGGTAATCATTTTCTTCCATGTTCTGAATCTTGGAATCTGACTTATTAGGTACTAGAGGCCCAGTACATGAAATTTGTGCATAGGGGGCAGGGGGTGTTCCTCAGCCCGGACTGCACGCTCTCAAATCTGTGATCCCTTGGGGGATGTCTGACTGCCCATAGTTGGACATCCCTCTCACAATCTGGGACTGCTGGTTCCTAACCACTCGCCTGTGTAATTGCCCCTAACTGCTCCTGCCTGCCAGCCTGATCACTCCCTAACTGCTCCCCTGACAGCCTGATTGACACCTAACTGCTCCCCTGCTGGCCTGTTCACCCACAACCACCCTCTCTTGCTGGCCTGATTGCCCACAACTATCCTCCCCTGCTGGCCATCTTTTGGCAGCCATCTTGTGGTGGCCATCTTGTGATGATGATGTGCACGACACCACCTAGGCTTTTTTTATATAGGATGTGTGAATATGAATAGACAGGCAATATAGATCAAGGTTTATAGTGTAAGAAAGGAGGTAGAAGAAAGAATTTAAAATAATTCATGTTTTCTTTATCTCCTTTTGTCTATTTTATTTTTATTATTTAAAATTTTTTTTAAATGTATTCTTTAAAAATATTTTTTATTAATTTCAGAGAGGAAGGGAAAGGGAGAGATAGAAATATCCATGATAAGAGAGAACCATGGATCAGCTGCCTCCAGCACATCCCCTACTGGGAATCAAGCCATCAATCAAGCCCGGGCATGTATCCTGACCAGGAATAGAACCTGTGACCTCCCAGTTCATAGGTCAATGCTCAACCACTGAGCCGTGCTGGCGGAGCTTGTCTCTTTATTTTATAACCTGTTCATAATTTATTTAATGATTACTTTAATGCTCTTATTTATTTTAAGGACTTGTTTTGTAATGTAAGATATACATTAATAAACAAAACAGGCTCTTAGAACTCAAAGAGCTTTCATTCTAACAGAATGGGGGCAGGGTGAGGATTTAAAGGTATTTCTTAAAGTGTTAAGAAGGGCGTGCACCCATTGAAACTCACTGGGAAGAAATGGAGAGCATCAAGAAAATAAGGTAAGGGATAGCATGTATGTCTTGATGGTTACTAGTTTGAAATATATAATTTTGGCCTCTTTTCTATATTGCTTATGTGTTTATTTATATACTAGAGGCCCAGTGCATGAAATTTGTGCACAGGAGAGGTTGTTCCTCAGCCTGGCCTGCACCCTCTCCAATCTGGAACCTTTTGGGGGATGTCTGACTTCCGGTTTAGGCCCGATCCCACAGGGGGAAAAAAGAAAAACCAACTTAAAGCATCTTAAGCAAATAAAGAGAGATTTTGGGCTTGTCCTCCATAAAGTCTGAGTCTGCCTATAAGCAGTGTTCCAGGGAACACTCTCAAAGGAAAGCCTCAGTATTTGGTTTATTTCCATCTCTCTAATCTGCTTTGTTGGTTTAATACTCAAACTGTGCATCATGATTTTCTGTTGCTCCAAGCACCCCCTTCCCAGTTCCCTGGTCCTGTTTCCAAGAGAAGACATCTCGCTGACACAGCTTAAATTTACTTTCCCCTGCCTGCAGGCACTGGTTCAGGGAAGGGTCTGCTCACTAACCAGAGCCAACTGGAAGGGATCTGACTGTTGCTAGGACAGTAGGGAGAGGAAGAAAGACAGTCTCACCACTTTTTGCTGGGATTCAAAACTGAAAAGCATTATTCTTGCAGCAACAAGGAATTAGTATGTATATTTTGAAGCTTAAAACAACATAATGTAAAACAGAGTTGAGAGAGAGAAGAAACCTAGTACTGAGGATGCCACTTGAGTTTGTGAATAAGATCTAAAGAGCGACCAAGACGATAGGAAGATGGGCCAATAAATCCCCTGCTGACTTTAGCTATTTTGAGTTAGTTTTTTTAAAATCTATTGCAACGTTAAGTATCTTTACAGAAATAAAAATATGAAAATTATAAAGTGCTGTATCATGCTTACAGATAAAAATATTTTGAGCTCAGAGTTTCATAAAACCATAAACATTTAGAGATGGGAGGGATTTAGCACATATATTCATCCGATTAACACCATTCACAATGAGGTGACTAAAGCATCAGTGAGAGGGAGGAACTTACTCAACATCTCAATGTGCCAGGGTGAGCAGAACAATCCAAGTGTCAGGGGTTCTAGCTCTGTGCTGCTGCTAGTGCTCTATGCTTGAATTTGGGTTAAAATAAAGGTAATAGGAGAGAGAGAGAGAGAGAGAGAGAGAGAGAGAGAGAGAGAGAGAGAGAGAGAGAGAGAGAGAAACCTGTGGATATATAAAAATGTATTGTGCCCGGTCGTTTGTTTAGTTTTATTTACAGTGGCAAAATTCAAAACCACAATTCTTATTAAAGTGCCTTATTGTATTTCTCATTGCTTTCCATCTGAATATTTCAATTTAGTCATTTTATTTTAGAAAGTCCATTTTTATATGTACCAAATGCAATAATTCAAACGAACAGTTTGCAAAACACGAGCCATTAACCATGATAGAAAATCTATGAACTGCATTTAGGTTATTGCCTTTTTTCACTTATTTTTTTTTAAAATAAATGCTAACAAATATTATAAAATATACTTTTTGGCATTGTCACAATGTGTTTACTCTTGTATATTACTCATAAATGACAGTTCAGTTTTTTAATGCTCGCTGGCAAATCAGATAAACTTCAGTTACAAGAAATAAAGAAATGCTTTGTAATAATGTGCCCTGTTTCTGATATTGTTTATATAATATCATCCTAAGTTTTAGGGAATAAAAATTTAGTTCTCATTTTAGGATGACTTATTAGTTATGTAGGTTATTTTATGGTTATGATAAACAGGAATTAATTTAGAAGCTGGACTTCAGAAGACCTGGAATTTAGATCTGATTCTTTGTGTGGCCTTGGCTCTTGGCTACCTCATTTACATTGACACATTCAGGAAGGAATTCTTGAGCACTAACATTCTATTTTCAGCATGAATAATATAACTAGCCTGCAGAATTGTGTGTATGTATTTTTAATTTTATTTCAGGACTCCCAAAAATGTTTATAAATAACATCCTTGAGGGAGAAAAACCTTCTAAATATATGTCCTATAATTTTTATCAGAAAAATGTAATAATCTCATTGAGTTTTGTAACTTCTCCTAAAATTTTTAGGGAGATTCTGGCATTTATTATAAGAAAGCAGCTAAAAGTTAATTAATTGGGGGGGGGAGGTGGTGAAGTGTGCTGAAAGAGAAAACACTAAGTCTATTATAGAAATAAATCTTATTTTTCTGTCAAGGGCTTTATAATTAAAACAAAACTCAGGTGAAAAAAAAGCTTAAGCAATAACAATAATATTAATAAAATACTGATTTTTTTTAGATAGGAAGAAAAGGAGAGAAAGAGAAATATCGATTTGAGAATAAAACAAAAAGTGGTTGCCTCCTGCACAAGACTCAACTGGGGGTCAAACCCGCAACTTGGGTTTTTTCCTGACCTGAACTTGAACTCACAACCTTCTGGTCCACAGGAAGACACTCCAACCAACTGGCCAGGACTGATTTTTTTTTTTTTTTACATTGCTTTCATGTTAAAAATTACTAGGTCCTTATTTACATCATAATATACTTGGGTAGTTTCAGTTTAGAACTCAGCTTATCAATCTCATATTATTGACTTTGGGCCAAATCATTTTTGTCGTGGTGGAATGTCCTGTGAATCATAGAATTTTTAGCATTCTTTTTTTTTTATCTTTATTGTTCAGATTATTACAGTTGTTCCTCTTTTTTCCCCCATAGCTCCCCTCTTCCCAATTCCCACCCCAACCTCTGACCTTGCCCCCCCATTGTCCTCATCCATAGGTGTACAATTATTGTCCAGTCTCTTCACGCATCCCCAACACCCTTAACCCCCGAAAATTGTCAGTCCACTCCCTTTCATGCCTCTGATTCTATTCTATTCACCAGTTTATTCTGTTCATCAGATTTTTTATTCACTTGATTCTTAGATTCACTCGTTGATATATATTTGTTGTTCATAATTTTTACTTTCCTTTTTCTTCTTCCTCATTCTCAAAGGATACCTTTCAGCATTTCATATAATACTGGTTGGGTGGTGATGAACTCTTTTAGCTTTT
>PVJC01001794.1:0-34804 GCA_004026665.1 Murina feae
GGGGGGCGGCAGAGAAAAATGAAGGAAATAAAACCCCTACATTTTGGTGAAAAGATGTATTTTTACTGAAACATTTCTGATGGTAGTAGAGATGATTTTATTTTCTGGCTTATTTATGTTTGATGACTTCAAACACAAAACTTCTGGTGAAAAAAACACTGGTAGTAAAAAAAAAAATTTAAGTTTTTTGCCCTGGTGGAATGGCTCATTGGTTACAGCGTCAGCCCATGCACTGAAGGCAGGGGTTCAATTCCCAGTCAAGGGCATATAGCTAGGTTGCAGGTTTGATCTCTGCCCCGTAACCAATCAATGTGTTTTCTCTCTCACATATTGCACTTCCCTCCCACTCTCTCCAAAAATCAACGAAAAAAATATCCTCGGGTGAGGATTAACAAAACAAAAAGTAAGTTTTTTTTAAAAAAGAAGAAAACAGATTAATGTTCAGTGCTGATTCAGCTTTGCACAGATAAACTTAGAAATTATTCAGTTGTATAACTGTCTCTCCAGTGTTTTAGAGCTAAATTCAACATTCTCTAGAGTAAATTAGTTCTTTATAATTGATCTATTTGTTTTAAACAATAAATACTACGGGCACTGTAATAAAGTCTGAACTGACTTGGAAAACAACTTAATTTGAAATTGGATATGAAATTTGCTTCATGACTTCTTCAAAAACAGCATCTAAGCACAGTGCTTTATGGCAGTGATGACACCGGACTAAATGGCCCTTTTCCTAAGGAATACAAATTTGACTAGGTAATTATGATTCAGAACTAAAAAGAGTGTCGACAATAGGCAGAAAACAAAAATCACACAATAATTTGCATGATGTATGAATAAGAAAAATGTGTTCCTAGTAAAGCAAGCAGCATGATATAAAGAGTTAGGATTGTAATATTTTGAGTATACTTGGAAATTCTATTCTTCCTAAGGAAAAGCACAGACTTATCCCTTCCCCACCTGGTGTGATTTTATAACTATGGATGATGTAATTACATGTGAATACTGTATTCGGGTTACTGTATTCGGGTTACTGTATTCGGGTTCTAGAAGTGAAACTATCAATGAAAAACCATATACCCCAGAATGCATGAATGATGGCAGAGAATTCAGACAAGAAGTGTTGGTCAAGGTAACAGAAGAAATTTGTTTTTTCCAACCAAGGCTCTTAGATCACTGTCATTTTTTTCTTCAACAGGGCATATGTAATTGTGAATGTTCTAAAGCTTTTTCACTCGCTGGAAACTACACAGACACCATCACCACAGACATTTATTCATTCACTATTGCTAGAAAACTCCTGAAACGGAAGGTGTAGAGATGCAAGCCTTCCTGGCGATAAGCCAGTTGGGAAGACATCTCGCTATCACTTTCCACCCTTGCATTCCAGAAACACTGCTCTAAGGTCACCAGTAACCCATGTTGCTAAATCCACTGGGCAGTTGTCAATCTTCATCTGTCTCAACCTTAAAGCAGCAGAATCAACTTTTATGTTTGAACCTCTCTTTCCTCTTAGTTTCTTCCTTTCTTATTATTTTTTCCATTGATCTCTGACTCAACATAAAAAATGCATTTAAAAAACAAGCCAGATAGCATATGTCAAATATTAAGTGAGAGATTAAGAGGCAACAAAAGAACTCAGCAGAGGAAGGTATATAATTTGGAATTTGAATAAAGTTTGAAATAAAAATACTTCATAGAGGGCTTCTTCTGTGCAAGGCAAAATGCTCAGCAATTTAATACTAATCACCAACACCCTGTGAACCACTGCTCTCTGTTGAGTTCTTATGTCAACTGTTATAAATACTTTGCATGTATTAACTCATTCAATCATATTAAAAATCTAATGAGGTAAGGGCCATTGTTATTAATTTCACAGAGGTTAAATAACTTCCACAAGGAGACAAAGTAATAAGCAATGTAGCAAAGACTTGAACATGGGTGATCTGATATTGGAGCCCATGCTACTCTGACTCCATACTGCTACTGTATCTAGAACAGTGATTTTCAACTGGTAGACCACAAGAATTTTTAAAACATGCCATACCAGATGATTTGGTCAGGGGCACATCTTTTCCCTTAGATTGTCAAATAAAAAAATGACAACAGCCAATACAATAATTGGTATGAATGAAACAAAATTACACTTATTTTTATTGTCAGATTGGCAAAAAAATATAATATTTTTTGGTGTACTGCAGAATTTTAGTAATTAGTTTTTGTGTGTCATGAATGAAAAAGGTTGAAAATAGCTGTTCTAGAAAATATGTCTGTCCACTTCTAGTTACTACCACCACAGTTAACCCTACAGGGCCATATTTTTCTTAATAGTATCACACTGTTTAAGATCATCATGTGGCAGATCATACCTAAACTAGGCAATGAAGAGATACAAAAAAGATACCCCTTCCTTTGTTTAGAAACTGGTGAGGTGAACCATTTTACACATGTCAACTTGAGAACAGTTACCAATCAATACATCAACAAGTGCAAAATTATGGTAATGACCGATTATGTAAAACTGCTTAAGACAGGAATGATCAGAAGACAATGAGGTCATGTGATATTTATCTTTCTCCAACTGACTAATTTAGCTTAGTATAATGCTCTCCAGGCCCATCCATGCTGTTGCAACTGGAAGGAATTCCCTCCTTTTTACAGCAGCATAGTATTCCATTGTGTAGATGCACCACAGTTTTCTAATCCATTCATCTGTTGATGGGCACTTAGGCTGTTTCTAAATCTTAGCTATTGTAAATTGTGCTGCTATGAATATAGAGGTTCATATATCCTTTCTGATTGGTGTTTCTAGTTTCTTGGGATATACTGCTAGAAGTGGGAACACTGGGTCAAATGGCAATTCCATTTTTAGTTTTTTAAGGCAACTCCACACTGTTCTCCACAGTGGCTGCACCAGTCTACATTCCCACCAGCAGTGCACCAGGATTCCTTTCTCTCCGCATCCTCACCAGTACTTGTCATTTGTTGATTGGTTGATGACAGCCATTCTTACAGGTGTGAAATGATACCTCATTGTCGTTTTGATTTGCATCTCAGATGATTAGTGACTTTGAGCATGTTTTCATGTATCTCTTGGAGAAAGATTAATATCACATGATCGCACTCATTTGTGGAATATAATGAACAACATAACTTGATGAACAAAAACTGATCCAGAGACAGAGAAGCGTCAATCAGACTGTCAAATCTCAGAGGGAAGGTAGGGGAGGGTGGGGGTAAGGGGGAGAGATCAACCAAAGGACTTCTTTGCATGAGCGGGGGAGGGGGGTAATGGAGGTATAAGGACAAATATGTAATACTTTAATTAATAAATAAAATAAAATAAAAAGAAATGAGCCCTAGCTGGTTTGGCTGGTTTGGATAGAGCACAGGCCTATAGACGGAAGAGTCCCAGCTTCGATTTCAGTCAAGGGCACATGCCTGGGTTGTGGGCTCAAGCCCCAGTAGGGGACATGCAGGAAGCAGTTGATCAATGATTCCCTTTCATCATTGATATTTCTATCTCTCTCTCCCTCTCCCTTCTCCCTGAAATCACTAAAAATATGTGGGGAAAAAAAGAAGAAGAAGACAATGAGGATAAACAGGGGAAATTGCCTGGAAGAAGAGTAATGCCCTGGAGGAGGAGGAGGAAAGTATGATCAGGAGCCAAGAGGCATTGGCCATCCAAGAAGAAATGCTACTCAAAGAGCTAATTACCAATGTAGTCAACGGAACTGAGGATTGAACTGTTGGAAGAAACTGAGTAAGATATAGAAAAATAGAGTCTCCACAATGGATGAAACATCTGGCATGTTGCAATAATGGACTATCAATAGAACATAGGTTTTCCTCCAGAGTTAAACATTGATAATATAATCTAATAAAAGACTAATATTACAATTGACCGTTTCTACAAGATGCCTAAGCCACGCCCACCAGGCAATCAGAGCGGCTGTATGCAAATTAACCCAGCCAAGATGGAGGCTGGCAGTCACGGAGCTAGAGTAAACAGTAGGCTTCCGTTGCATCAGGAGTAAACTGTCTGCCGGCAGGCTGGGCTTCTCCTGGCTCCAGGCAACATTGTTGCAACATAGTTGCAATTATAGAAGCCTTGGAGCTGAAGCAAACAGCAGGCTTCCGTTGCACCAGCGATGGAGGAAACTGTCTGCCTAGAGTCTACTAAGGCAACATTCTTTTAATTATAGAAGCCACGGAGCTGAAGCCAACAGGGGGCTTCGTTACCTGCCTAGGCCTCGGCTTAAAGGAACAGTGTCAATTATAGAAGATAAATAACCCCCAGAAATCTGCTTCCAGCCAGCCTTGCTGGGACATTGGGTCAATGGGAGCTGTGGGCAGCCTAAAAACCTGAAAACAGCCCTCAGACCTGCACCCAGGCTGGCCACACTCCAATGGGGTGAGGGACCCCACTGGGGGGGTTGGCCAGCCTGTAAACAGCCATCAGCCCCTCACCCAGGCTGGCCAGGTACCCCAGTAGGGACCCAAAACCTGAAGGGACTGTGGGCAGCCTGAAAACGCCCCTCAAGTCCTCACCCAGGCTGCCCAGGCACCCCAGCAGGGACCCAAAACCTGAAGGGGCTGTGGGCAGCCTGAAAATGCCCCTCAGCTCCTCACCCAGGCTGTCCAGGCACTCCAGTATGGACCCAAAACCTGAAGGGGCTTGTGGGAAGCCTGAAAACGGCCCTCAGCCCATCACCCAGGCTGGCCACACCCCAATGGGGTGAGGGTCCACACTGGGGCCTTGGCCAGCCTGCAAACAGCCATCAGCCCCCCACCCAGGCTGACTAGGCATGCCAGCAGGTGGACATCCCCAGAGGGGTCCCAGACTGCAAGAGGGCACAGGCCAGGCTGAGGGACCTCCCAAGTGCACAAATTTTTGTGCACTGGGCCCCTAGTAATTTATATTCTCACACTCCTTCCAACTCTGATATTATGTTAGGAATTTTATCAGTTCTTTCTGAGAACACCATTTCCTGAGAAATGGAGGCACAGAAACGAAGGCACTAGGTAATTCCACGTTTACCCAGATTTCCAATTCAAGGATATTTAGCTGGATATCTACACTGCTAGGAGTGTCCAATTTTTTTTTAAACTAAAGAAAGCCTAAAGTACAAGTAAGCAGAATGTCTATGTTAATAAAATGACTTACTTTGAGATGTTTATATAAGCAATAGCCACACGACAAAATGAGTTCAATCTAGGACTAAGTACTCTTATGATGGTGAAGTGGAGAGCAAAGCTGAGCTGGGCACAAATATTTCAAGTTTCATCACATTACTCAGTAGCCACAGAAGAGGTTAGACAACCCCATCATATATGTGAACCTGGGAATAAGGAATTTTATCAACTATCTTCAAAATACTCTAACATTCATTTAGCCACACCTATACTGGGCTCATTTAACTAATTTGGATCCTTGAAACAGAATCACAGAACAACATCCACAGACATCCAGAGAATGGGAAAGAGAGCTGAAGAGTATGGACCAGTGAAAGAAGAATCCATGCTGCTAGAGGCAAGTCTCTTTGGAAAAAGATGCCCACTCTCATCCTCACCCTCACCTTCACCTGCCACTTTGAAAAAACTGATCCTGGACTCCCTCAATTTCCTTTTTTTTGAACAAAGGAAAAAGGTTAAAAAATTATTATTCCTCAGGACACTTAATTTGTATGCACTCCTGTGTGTGAAGTCATAGTTACTTGGCCAGTATAGCTCAGTCAGGAATAGCTTAGCCAGTGTAGCTCAGTGGTTGAGCATTGACCCATTAACCAGGAGGTCTCAGTTTGCATCCCAGTCAGGGCACATGTCTGGGTTTTGGGTTCAATCCCCAGAAGGGGATGTGCAGAAGGCAGCCAATCAAAGATTCTCTCATCATTGATGTTTCTCTCCCTCTCTCTCTCCCTCTTCCTTCTACTTTCTGAAATCAGTAAAAACTTATTTTAAAAAAAGAAAAAGTAAACTAGAAAAATTTGTTGCAGAAAATATCCTTGAAAACTGAATTCACTGCAGTGACATATCAGGTCTACTGGTTATTTTGGGAAGATGTTTTATTGTAAGAAGCAACAATTCTGTATCCTTTAAGTAAAGAATCGCTGTCTCTAAGAGCGCTCCACCTCAGGCAGTCTCAGGATCCAGCATGTCTTCAGAGGTGTGAACTGTGGAGCTGGCTCACTCACCAAGCGTCAGACTGTACCTGTCTTCAGTGTTCATACCTCTCCCTCATGCCGCTATGGTGCCTGAGTTTTTCAAAACAAGCCTGTCAGTGAGCAAAAGGTCAACCAAGTAAGGCACAGGCATGAAGCCAGGCATTCTGCAAGTGAGAGAGACAGACTCACTTTACAACTGTTTATTTTTTAAAGGTTTTTCACAACCACATGACTCTTCATTTCCAGGTTCAGAGGAAACAATAAAAACAAGATTTTAAAAACACATAATTACATGATCTCTTCTTGTACAATGTTATAAATGCTTTTGTATTTCCCTAATTTCTGCAATTGCTTCCCCTCTTAATGGCTACTTTTCAAAGAGTAAAACCATGACTTTTACTAGTGTACAAATACTAGAGGCCTGGTGCATGGATTCATGCACCAGTGGGGTCCCTCGACCTGGCCTGTGGGATCAGCCAGAAACTGACTCTCCAACATCCCCTGAGAGGTCCTGGATTGAGAGAGGGTGGTTCTGAGGTTATGTACCCCAGACTTGGGCCCTCTCCTCTCTGCATCCCGGGTGCAAGTGAAGCAGATTCGGGGCAGATAGTGCCCCAGCAACAACCTAACCCATGGCCAATTCCGCGAGGAATCGGGCTGTCCTCTACTAATCAGAGCATCTGCCCCCCCAGTGGTCATTGTGCGTCATACATAGCTGCCAGGTGAACGGTTGGTTGGATAGTAGCTTAGGCTTTTATATATATAGATAAAACAAACACATTTCAAAATTTTATTTTAACCACTAATTAATGTGGGAACCAGAAAGATATTACAACTGACTCAAAGGAGAATCTGAAGAACAGATGTATACATATAGGCAACAAGGAATGCTGAAGTAAGTCTGCTAAAGATGCAGTACCGTACAATAAAACCATAGAATGAAAATGTGCCATCGGAAACCATTTCTTTTACAGGGCAGCAATCTATATGGGGTCACATTTATATAAACAGGAAGCACTGCACCAACCATCAGGCATATACAATTAAATTCTCTCTCCAGAGAAGGGTAAACACCTGGTTAAAAACTAAGCAACAGACCTCCAAAAAATCAGTTAACCCCAAAGTGTTTACTAGGCAGTACCCAGCATTCCAATGAAAGGGTACCCAATAACCTTACCTGTTCCAAAGTCTTTAACAATATCTCCTAATATCCCAACTAATAAATAAGAGAGGTGAGAGGCTATGTCCTAAGTTTAGTGCTTTACAGTGCAAAAATTTAAAAAGAAACAGAACTCGGTTGAAAAGTAGATTAAAAGGGGGTGCCTGGACACTACCATTATAACTGTGTTAAATGCTGAAATACAATCTTTACGAAATTTCAGCATTTCTTTCCCATACTCCTTCAGAAACATGTTCATCCTAATAGAGAACACGGCTCTCTTATTCTCATGGAAAGCATAAGTGTTTTTAGGTTTCTCTCTAGAAGGAAAGAGGGATATCTCTGCACTTAGTTCTGGGGAGTTTTGGTAGGAGAGCCTAACAAACAAGAACTGGCCACACAGGACTCCTAACTATGACAAACTATGAATAAAAGACAATAAAGCAATGCACCCTAAAGAGAACCAAACTCCGTGACACAATCTGGGTCTCCTTAACATTCACCTGTTTTTCAGGGAGAGGGGGAAAGGGACATGGGAGGAAAAGGGCTTGGAGGGCAGAGGCAGTGGGAAGATGAGGGGGGTGGGGGAGGAGAAGGGAGAGACTGAAAGAAAGGAAAAGGAGACATACATAAAAGGAGGTTGGGAAACACTCTCACAGCAGCTGCCACTTGGGCACCACATGGCCTTGCACCAGAGGGCTGCAGTGCATATTTCTGCACTATGAGAATACAAGTCAGTGAGTTGCACATACACACTGCAGTCCAGGAACCATTGGCTGGGGGTAGAGGAAGAACAAAAGAGAGAAAGAAATACCTCCCCCTAAACTGACAAAAACTTGAGCTGCTGAATGTAGGAGAGATGCAAGGAAACCACTCTGGGAACCTACCACTAGCACTAACCATGGCTCCCTGGCAAGGGGCCATCATATTCATGGAGCACATGATTCCTGATCTAGAGAGCAAGGCCAGCAGACAGGGAGTGGGCTCTCACAGGGTTTCAGTGGGATTTCCCCAGGGTAGCAAATGCAAAGCCCAGTCATGGGCCCAGAGGCTATGGTGTGAATGGAGCTCTAGAGCTAGGCAACCCTACCAGGCCACAGAAAACTACCAGGCAGAACCACATGGGTTAACCTGATGTGTTTGGCACTAAGGGGACATTTGAATGTGATTTTACACTAAGGGAGAGCAAGAGAAGGAAGTGCCATTAAATCAAACAAAACAACAATAAATAAATGAAAAAACAAGGGTAATTTATGATATCCAGTTACTAAGGATTAAAAAGAACTAGCTAAAAGGCTCTTTAGGAAAAACCAAGATGGTGGCATAGGTAAACACCGGAATTGTGGCTTTGCACAACCATTTTAAAACAGCAACGAAAAGATAAACAGACACCACTCAGACCCACAAGAAGGCTGGCTGAGTGGAAAATCTACAACTAGAAAGAGACTGAGACGCAGAGGAAGTGCAGAAGTGAAGTGCAGAGGTACAGAGGCACGCGAAAAGGGACTCATGGAAAGGGCTGGCAGCATTTCGTACCAAGAGAGGAACAAGCTCCCAACGGCTCTGAACTCCAGTTCCAGGCAAGTTTATGGGGACTCAGAACCATACAGGGAGGAGGTGAACTGTCTGGCACCGTCGGGCACCAGGAGGAACTCCAGAGCAGCTTGAGACCCGGTGCCTCTTAGGGGGGGAGCTGAGAAGCAGCCATAGCTGGTTGCTCCGCTCTGTAGACTCCCCGAGACCCTGCCCCACCCAAGCTGTGCACAGAGGCTTTTGCATATAAAAGGCTGAGTAGCCTCAGGCAAAGGCTAAAATAGTATCTCCTTGGAGATACAAGTGCCAGCGTACCCAGGGGTCTGGGTGGTACAATTCTAAATGCAACTCCTCAGATTCATAAGGGACACACTAGGGGCAGACTACATGAGCACCAAAGCCCCACTGAAACAACTCTTGCCCCATAAGGGTGTATCCAGCACAGAAGTGCTCCCATTGTAGACACAGCTGATTCGCATAACCAAGTGGCTTGGAGGTCATTTCCTCCCAGTGATCACCTAACACAGAAAGCCACTCTATCAACCCAAGGAAGCAGCCAAAATGCGGAGACAAAGAAATGGATCACAAATAACAGAAAAGGAAGAAAGGAAACAACAGGATAGAGTTCAAAACCATGGTTATAAGATTTTTCACAAATTTTCTAGAAACCGCTGATAAACTTAGTGAGACCCTCAGTAAATCTAATGAGAGCCTCGAGGATATGAAAAAGGACCAACTAGAAATTAAGCATACACTGACTGAAATCAAGAATATTATATTGAGATCCAACAACAGATTAGAGGAACGCAAGCATCAAGTCAAAGAATTGAAATATGAAGAAGTAAAAAATACCCAAATGGAAAAGCAAAAAGAAAAAAGAATCCAAAAATATGAAGACAGTGTAAGGAGCATCTGGGACAACTTCAAGTATACCAACATCAGAATTATAGGGGTGCCAGAAGAAGAGAGAGAGCAAGATATTGAAAACATATTTGAAGTAATAATGACAGAAAACTTCTCCTACCTGGTAAAAGAAATAGACTTCCAAGTCCATGAAGCGCAGAGAATCCCAAACAAAAGGAATCCAAGGAGGACCACACCAAGACACATCATAATTAAAATGCCAAGAGCAAAAGACAAGGAGAGAATATTAAAAGCAACAAGAGAAAAGCAGTCAGTTACCTACAAGGAGGCACCCATACGTCTGTCAGCTGATTTCTCAACAGAAATTTTGCAGGCCAGAAGGGAGTGGCAAGAAATATTCAAAGTGATGAATAGCAAGAATCTACAGCCAAGATTACTTTACCCAGCAAAGCTATCATTCAGAATTGAAGTTCGGATAAAGAGCTTCACAGACCAAAAAAAAAAAAAAAAAAAGCTAAAGGAGTTCATCACCACCCAACTAGTAAAAGTAAAGATAAAAATTATGAACAAGAAATATATATCTATCAACAAGTGAATCTAAAAATCAAGTGAATAAAAAATCTGACGAACAGAATAAACTGGTGAATAGAATAGAATCAGAGGCATAGAAAGGGATTGGAATGACAATTTTCGGGGGGAAAATGGTGTTGGGGGTGCAGGAAGAGACTGGACAATAATCGTACACCTATGGATGAGAATGGGGGGGTAAGGACAGAGGGTGGGGTGGGAACTGGGAGAAGGGGAGCTATGGGGGGAGGGAAGAAGAACAACTATAATAATCTGAACAATAAAGAGTTAAAAATTAAAAATCTAAAAATAAAATATTTGCAAATCAAAAAATCAATAAAATATATTTAAAAATAAAAAAATAAAAATAAAAGGCTCTTTAGAATTATCCTATCTAATCTAATAAAAGAGCAATATGCAAATTGACCCTCACTCTGTTACACCTAAGCCATGCCCACCAGCCAAGCCACACCCACCAGCCAATCAGAGCAGCTATATGCAAATTATAACCCAGCCAAGATGGTGGCCGGCAGCCATGGAACTAGAGCAAACAGGAGACTTCGGTTGCACCAGCGATGGAGGAAACTGCCTGCCTAGGCTGGCTGGGCCTTTGCTCAAGGCAACAATGTTTCAATTACAGAAGCCACGGGAGCTGAAGCAAACAGGAGGCTTTGTTGCCTGCCTAAGCCTCTGCTGAAGGCAACAAAGTTTCAATTATAGAAGATAAATAAACCCCAGAAACCTGATTCCAGCCAGCCTTGCTGGGATGTTGGGTCAATGGGAGCTGTGGGCAGCCTGAAAACGGCCCTCAGCTCCTCACCCAGGCTGGCCAGGCACCCCAGTAGGAACCCGAACCCTGAAGGGACTGTGGGCAGCCTGAAAACGGCCCTCAGCCCCTCACCCAGGCTGGCCAGGCACTCCAGCAGGTGGACATCCCCACAGGGGTCTCAGACTGTGAGAGGGCACAGGCCGGGCTGAGAGACCCCCCCCCCCAATGCACAAATTTTTGTGCACCACGCCTCTAGTATATAATAAAAGGGTAATATGCAAATGGAATGACCAGTCGCTATGATGTACACTGACAATTGGGGGGCAGATTCAATGCAGGAGCTGTCCCCTGATGGTCAGTTTGCTCCCACAGGGGGAGCACTACTCAGCCAGAAGCCTTGAGCCTGGCTCACAGCTGGCAAGTGCAGCAGTGGTGGAGGGAGCCTGTCCCACCTCTGGCAGCGATAAGGATATCCAACTAATGGCTTAGATCCGCTCCCCCAAGGCAGTGGGACTAAGCCACCAGTCCGATATCCCCTGAGGGCTCCCAGACTGCAAAAGGGTTCAGACCAGGCTGAGAGACACCCCTGCCACCCAGTGCAAGAATTTCTTATCGGGCCTCTAGTACGAAAATAAGATGGCAACCTAGCCAAGCGGGCCAGAAGACACATAAAGGGAACTAAAACTGAACACAGACCTAACTTATAAAGCCTCTGCGTGATGGTGCTGCTGCTTTTACACTTTCCTCGGACTTACTGCGCAAACCACTTTTTACCTCTCTATAGGCTAAAAGAATATTTTTAAACTCTTCCATTGAGGCCCAACTCCATTAGTACTTACAGAACGATAACTTCTGTACAGGTCCCCAAGCCTCTTGGAGAAAGGACTGTTTCAAATACCCTGAGAAAAGGGGATGGTGCTATTCCAGCTCAAGAAGGCACCGAAAAACCAGGAACTGAAGGAAGAGGTCAGGGGGAAATGCTAGAGAAAGTCCTACTTATTTATTTATTAATTTTTTTAAAGGAACACTTCTACTCTTTCTATTTGCAAATTTAAATCCCACTGATGAATTTTTTAAGTCTCCATTTCATGATGCGATTGAGTAAATGGTACCCATAAATATGAGCCCTCACCCCCAGAGCTATCTAGGGTATAGTTTAAGCAATTCTTAATAATACTATATTTCTCCAATAAAATCAGTCATGGATAGAGGTTACAAAAAAGTTAGGTAACATGAGCAAAGAAAGCAATATTCAAGTGAGCATAGCAGCAGTTAACAAAACAAAACAAAACAAAACAAAGACAATGGAACTTAGTGAAGGCAAGGAAGAAGAGCAGAAGAGACAACAGTGAAATGAGCAGACAAGTTTTCAGGAGAAGTATGACCCCATTCTAGTAATCTGGCCCATTCTGGGACTGAAAAATATGACTGGAGAATACAGGATGCTGGTTTGGCTCTATCTTCTTGTAGTGCCCTCAACAAACAAACAAACATCCGAACTCCTCGTGTACCAGAGAGAACAGACACAGCAGGGAATGGAGGAATGTGAAATAGACACCATGACTCACCAAACACTGCTCACATACAACAGAAGAGAAGCGCAGGGCTGCACAGGAGGAAATCGGGTGTGCTGGCTGCAACCTGAGGAGCAGGAGCCCTTACCTGAGAATTGTAATTGATTTGTCTGATTTACCAGAACAACAATAAGCCACGCACCAACCCATTTTATTGTCTGTTTTACACTCTATATCTGCAGGAAATTGTATTTATTACAGAGCAGGCTACAGCAAAAACAATAATAAATCCAAGGTAAGCAATAGCCTTATATTCCACCGACATGCACATTCCAAATTTTTGTATGCCGGTGAGGGAGTGGAGACAGCATCAGGGAAAAACAGAACCCACTAATAATGAACCTGTGGGTGTCTGAGATGAACCAGTCACCACAGAACCACCCTCCAAACCTTACCAGATGCCCTGCCAAGTGGGTCAAATTCTTAGTTGGTTTCACATTTCCAGGAATAACATGGCCTGAAGGAAACCGGACGGACAATTAAGAAAGGAAGCAATGACCAGGACTTGTAACACCTCATTTCCTTCACCTTGAAAAATTAGAACTAAAGGAAAATAGTAACTTCTTCAGGATTCAAATGACTACTATGTTTTCCCTTAGTGGTTACCCTGAAAACAGGTGCCAAAGATTCAGAAGAGCCAAGTTTAAAAAAGGCCTAGCCAAAAGGTAGGGTTCATTCAGTTGGCATTACGCAGACACTACATACTTTACGAAAAAACACTCAGTTACATTAGTGTCAAAAATCATCTGTACTAACAGATAAAGAGAAAACAAAACCACACGCTGGCAGCCTTCGTAACGTTTTTGAAAAGTCACAAAACTGTACTCGGCTCTCAGTATGGAAAGGGACAAAACAGGCACAGCTGGGATAGCCAAACCCAAAGTCAGAAAGCACACTCAGCAGCCAAAACTGCCCAGTCCAGTCCCGGGAAAGCTGATGAATGACATGACGAGCCTGCTTGCTTCCTCGTGCAGAGGCCAGGTCTCACTTGCCAAAACAGGCAGTCATCCTCTCATTCCTGTGCTTGGATGGCTGCCACAGGAAGCCAGCCAGGGAGGTCTTGCACTTGGTAAGTTCTTACGAAGCTTTTTAATGCACTCTGACCCTTATCCAGCAAAACCATTTTTTAAAATGCAAGGGAAGAGAGGCTCTGGTCTGGCCAGGTGGTTTAGTTAACTGGCGCATAAAGGCATTTAAACCCCAGTCAGGGCCCATGCAAGAGTCAACCAATGAATGCGTGAGTAAGTGGAACAATAGGTCAATCTCTCTCTCTCAATCAATACATAAATTTTAAAATATGCAAGCGAACAGATATGGACAATAAGGTAGAAACTAAACTCTAAAAGCTGGAAGCCAATAAAATTAGAACATTTCTGGTTATTTGTCTCACAAACATGATAATCTTTTCTATACAGCACATTTCTTGAGGGTGTTTAGGAGATAAAATGTAAGGAGCTTATATACAGGGCGGGGCAAAAGTAGGTTTACAGTTGTATCCATGCACTGGAAACAGAGTTAATTCTTGTATTATTAGAGGCCCAGTGAACAAAATTTGTGCACTGTGTGTGTGTGTGTGGGGGGGGGGTGTCCCTCAGCCCAACCTGCACCCTCTCCAATCTGGGACCCCTCAGGGGATGTCTGACTGATGGTTTAGGCCTGATCCCTAAACCAGCAGTCAGACATCCCTTTCACAATCCAGAACTGCTGGCTCCCAACCACTCACCTACCTGCCTGCCTGATTGCCCCTAATTGCTTCTGCCTGCCAGCCTGATCACCCCTAAGCACTCCTCTGCCAGTCTGATCTCCGCCTAACTGCTCCCCTGCCAGGTGGATTAATCCCAAATGCCCTTCCCTGCCGGCCTGGTCGCCCCCAAATGCCTTCCTCTGCCGGCCTGGTTGACCCCAAATGCCTTTCCCTGCAGGTCTGCCCCCCCCAACTGCCCTCCTGCCACACTGGTCACCCCCAACTGCCTTCTTCTGCAAGCTAGTTGCCCCCAACTGCCCTCACTCCCCTGCCAATCTGGTGCCTCTAACTGCTCTCCCCTACTGGACTGATCACCCACGACTGTCCTCCCCTGCTAGCCATATTGTGGCTACATGGGGGAAGCCATCTTGTGAGAGAGCATGATGGTCAATTTGCATAGTACCTCTTTATTATATAGGATTATTTATTTACCAATTATTGTATGTGAAAGTGGACACCTACTTTGTCCCACACTGCATGTCTCCATTTGTCCCCATGGATTTGCATCGGGGTGGAGAGAGGTAGTATACAAATACCAGTTCATAGTCAATTATTTTGGCAGCAAATTGAATGTATACTGTCAGTTTAACAAAAACTTCCATTTATCATGACCTGTAACTAAGATGGGGGTCATGAAGGGAAAAGAATAACACTGTTGAAAATTATAAGAAGACTGAGAAACTTCTATGAAGCTCTTATATGTGTGTATTCCAAGGCCTTTACTCTAGTTGTTTCTTCATCTAGCTGTAAACTATTTGCCTGCCTGACCCTCATATGCCTACCTGCCCCTCAGACAGTAGCATCTAGCATCGCCAGCATGCTTTAGGAAGCTGAAACCCATGCATCTCACTTCACTGGCACCAGGGCACTGAACACACATACATCCAACATGATGCTGTGACGGAAAGAAGGGAAGGTTGGAATGGGAAAAAAAAGCTCCTCTGTTTTAGAGGACACCAAAAACAAAGAAAAAGAAAAGGAAAGGAAACCTTCCATTTGAGCTGAACAGCATGTGATGAAGATAGACAAGGTCATTCTGACATCTATTTAAATGTAATAGCTTTTCACTTTCACTTTTCCACTTGCTCAAGTTTTTCTCTTTTATTTATGTGGTAACTGAGAGATATTTAATTGTAATTTATTTTAAAACTAGGGGCCCGGTGCACAAAAATTTGTGCACTTGCGGGGGGGGGGGGGTCCCCTCAGCCCGGCCTGTGCCCACTTGCAGTCTGGGACCCCTCGGGGGAATGTCCACCTGCTGGCATGCCTGGCTAGCCTGGGTGAGGGGTTGATGGCTGTTTGCAGGCTGGTCAAGCCCCCCCAGTGGGAACCCTCACCCCATGGAGGTGTGGCCAGCCTGGGAAAGGGGCTCAGGGCTGTTTTCAGGCTGCCCACAGCAACCATTGACCCAGTGTCCCAGCGAGGCTGGCTGGAAGCAGGTTTCTGGGGTTTATTTATCTTCTATAATTGAAACTTTGTTGCCTTGAGCGGACGCCTAGGCAGGTAACGAAGCCTGCCTCCTGTTTGCTTCAGCTCATGTGGCTTCTATAATTGAAACATTGTTGCCTTGAGCAGAGGCCCAGCCGGTCTAGGCAGGCAGTTGCAATGGAAGCCTCCTGTCTGCTCTAGCTCCGTGGCTGCTGGCCATCATTTTGGCTGGGTTAATTTGCATAAAGGCGCTCTGATTGGCTGGTGGGTGTGGCTTGGCTGGTGGGCATGGCTTAGGTGTCTCGAAGTGATGGTTAATTTGCGTATTACTCTTTTATTAGATTAGAAACCATATTTTCCGGCATATAAGATGACTTTTTAACCCAGGAAAATCTTCTCAAAAGTCGGGGGTCATCTCATACACCAGGTGTTGTCTTATAGGGGGGGTGCTGAAACTTCTGAGCCAGACTGGAAAATTTGTGGTTGCTGCATATGGGGGGGGTAGGGGGGGCTCAAAAACAGCTGCACTCCGTTCATTTCAATGGAGCCAGATGGAGACCACAAGTGTCTCTGGTCAGCTCCTTTTTGTGCCACATACAGTCTCCATCCAGACTTTCTAACCCAGGAAAATCTTCTCAAAAGTTGGGGGTAGTCTTATACGCCCCAGTCATCTTATATGCTGGAAAACATGGTAACATAAAAGCAAATTAAACCTTCAATATCCAGACAGAAAGGAGAATAAAGATATACACGAAACTGAGCTACAGATGGGGGAGGAGGTGTCAACAAACAAACAAAACCCAAGGAAGAATAAGAAGACAAGATTCCTAAGATCCTAAAAACAGGTACAAAAGATGCAGAAGAGCCAAGTTTGCTACCAAAAACAGACAGACAGACAAATATAAGAAAACACCCAAACACACTAAAGCAGGAGGCAGCATAGGTTCACAATGAACTCCATAGGCCCAAAGAGAACACCTCCCGCCCCCTAGGTTTCAATCAGCCTCTAGAAGACCCTAGAGTGTGAGCTTGCATACGCTTTTGACTGTGCATATTTGGCCCTAATGTAGATCACCATTGTGCTTCCCCAAATAGGTATTTATAACTCCCCCCAATCCCTGTAGTTGAACAAGCAAAAAATTATCCTTTGATTACCCCAACATCTTCACCAAAAGGATATTAAGGAAAATATTGAGAATGATATTAAGGAAAATATTGTTAGGAATGCCACAGCAGGTATATATAGAATACTAGAGGCCCGGCACACAAAAATTTGTGCACTTGGGGGGTGTCTCTCAGTCCAGTCTGTGTCCCGTCTCGCAGTCTGGGACCCCTCAGGAGATGTCCACCTGCTGGCTTAGGCCTGCTTCCCAGGGGATCAGGCCTAAACTGGCAGTCAGACATCCTCTGGCAGCCCGGGAGCCCTCGGGGGATGTCCACTTGCCAGCGGGGAGCAGGCCTAAGCTGCAGTCGGATATCCTTAGCACTGCTGAGGAGGCAGGAGAGGCTCCCACCACCACTGCTGTGCTGGCAGCCATCACCCTGGTTTGTGACTGAGCAAAGCTCTCCCTGCAGGAGTACACTGACCACCAGGGGGTAGCTCCTGCATTGAGTGTCTGCCCCCTGGTGGTCAGTATGTGTCATAGTGACCAGTCATTCCCAGTTGTTCTGCTGTTAGGGTCAATTTGCATATTACCCTTTTATTATATAGGATATGTAAATGATAACTCAATAAGGTAAGACACGGAGAAAACAGGGCTCTCTGTAAAAAAAAAAATCAATAAAAAATATTGAAAAAAAAGGACATGATAGCATCACAATGTTAATAATGAACAGATACAACTTAGTCACCCGTGGCTCTAAGGCCGTAAGCAACAGGGTTGTGGGACTCTCCGCTATGAAGAGTGCACATCAATGTACCTCACTCATTAAAGAGAGATACAACTTGTTGACAGAAGTCCAATTACCGTAGGCAACAGTGTTTAGTCTGTGATCTGCAGTGACTGGCTACAGAGAAAGAAAAGCTCAACAGAACTGCAGTGCCTAATAGGAACAGGGTACCACTACATCTAAGTAAGGGTGACATGGCCAGACAGACACATTCATGATATGCAATCACAAGGGACAAAAGGCAAAGCCTCAGCTAGACTTGGTCAGAGAATAGAATCGGATGATAAAACCCTCTAACTCATCATCGCTGTGGGCTAGGCTGAGCTCTAGCAGCTTTTGTTTATAGTTGCTTTTACTTTTTGGTGCCCAAGGCAAGCTTCCTGAGTGTCCAAGCTAAGATTTACTAGTCCTTCTTCTGTTACCACACTTGAGCTATGTGGTCCTCCCTACCCATGACCTGAATCCCGTTTAACCATCAGTGACTACGGAAGTTGAAATGGATGGTATGTCCTCAGAACTGAGGGTGAACTGATGAACCAACAGGACTTCCCGAGGCAGCTGGTCAAAGTCAACACCTCAACTGCTCTCTGTCCCCCTTGGTTGGTTTCATTTCTCTTTAGAGGAGTTGCCACTCCCTGACTTTGCTATAGTCTACCTTTCCCATGTGCATGTAGGGACTTGATCAGTTTTGTTCACTGTTATAGTTTCAGGGCTTACACCAGGGCTAGGCACAGCAGGCACTAAAATACCTGCTAATAAATGTATAAACCCTCTCAACTAACAAAGGTATTTATTTAGCCAAGAGATCCCAATCGTGCAAAGGTAGGGTCCTAATCACCAACCACTCATTTGGACATAGCCTTAAAAGTATCTCGTGTTCTATTCTTCTACAGTATCTATATCCATTAGCTCAAAGGATGCTCACACATCTTTCCCCCTTAGAGACAACCCTAGAAAAAAGAAGTCATGAGCAAATGTCAATACCTAAACTTGTCCTAAAACCTGTATTTGACCTTTTCCCACTAAGATTTCCTAGTCACAGTGAGACTTAAACAGGGATTTTAAAAAGAGGTAATTTTATTTTAATACAACTGGAAAGACATATTTTCTAAGTCATAATAATTAAAAAATGGAAAAGCAACACAGTAATAGCTCAGGTGACAAATAGGTGGTTAAATGTAAGCCCTAGTTGGAATTCTGCTTTTCTCAGAATATAAAACAGAATCTCTACAGATACACAGGCAGCCGCCCTGGAAAACTTCACATTCAGTGCCTGAAAATAAACAAGCTACAGAAAACACAGAGCTGAAGTCCTTTGGTGAATCAGCAGCCAAGCTCTTGGCACCTCTGAGCCACACAGCTCTATTCAGGGACACAACTCACCCCAGATATGTCTGCGACACGGTGGATAGGCACTTCCTTCTTGCTATGCAATCCTTTGCCATTCTTAATAGCTCTGTAGAAGAAAAAACCCAATTAAAATACAAATCACTGGGAAGAGGTAGGAGGGTGGGAAAATGCTGGTGAGAAGAGTGGTCGTTCAAATGGAGGGGTCTATTACTCACTACACAAGTCACACTGCACACGGCAGAGTAGCCAGTGTCTGCAGAGTACTTGGAGGAGGGAAATATAAGCCTGCTCTTCTAAACCCACTTATCAGTACATGGCTGCTAGTTTTAGCTAATGCTGTGTCTAGTAATCACAGAGCTCCCGGAACTTGTTTCCAAATTAGAGGCATTGTTCCAGGCACAAAGAAGAATAGTTGGAAGAGTAGACTCCTAAGAAACACAAGTAATAATGTTTCTTTCTATGTTTAATCACATGAAACACTTAAAATGCAAAATATGTAGCTAGTGTTCCAATTCTAATGGAAATAAGTTCCTCCCAAGTAAAAAGATAAGTTGCTCTGAATGAAGCATATTATATGGAGAAGCCATTTAACGGTAGAGGAGAGGTCAGCGCCGGCTACATAACTGGCCTGAAGCCTCATTTCCCATCAGTCTCAGGCTGTGGTCACAGTAGCTTTAGCAGCGGCTCTGGGACTCTGCCACACATCTGACCCCAGGTTGGTTTGCTGCAGTCTCCCACCTTTCATCCCCTAATCCCTTGAATGGTAACAGGGACTGAAGCCTAAGCATTACCCGGTAGATCACTGATGTAACAATGAAGGGCTGGTGGGTAAATAACTAAGTCACTGCACTAATAAATAGATCAGACCCTCCTGTGTTCTGCCAGTCTGCAGACCCAAGCAGAAAATATTCCTGAGTTTGAAGAATGAGCCACAAAGATTCAGGGGTGTGCCCATTCTGTGGATTGGCCTTTTTAGAGTTTCTGAATTCCAGAGAAAATGAAAACTGTCTAGACCAGGGTCAAATATGACAAACCCTCACACTAGTAACCACTGATAGATCCTCCCTTCCCCCAACTGGTGGACGGAGTATGACGTAACCTGCAGCCCGGAAATACCTGAGTGATTAACCATGTACCTTATATGGACTATACATTGGACGACTAATCCTCACCTGTCAAATACTCTAAGCCATTGTCCTATATGGACAACACAGTAAGCCACCAATCAACGTGCCCCGAGTACACTAAACCCCCACCCCTCCCCATTCCGCCCCTCAAAAGGAGTGCCCACCTCTGCACGTGCTACTGCTCTCCCCTTGCAAGACAGCCCGGCAGGTCCTTCTCTAATAAAGCCTGTAATCCTGGTTTTCGGCCTCTGTCTGATTTTTCAACCACACTTCTACATTCTTCTCACCTAGGCTCTCACAAAACGAGAGCAGGAGAGGACACTGCTCTGTAAGAGGTACTTTTATGCCCTGACTTTCTAAATCAAATTCACATAAACCCAATGAGGTGAATGTTGCTGGACGCAAGGTGAAACAGTCCTGTTTCTCACATCCACGGGCCATTGCCATCCACCCCTCGTCCCTTCCTCCATCACAGGGGATGTCTCACTCAACTGATTTAGTGCCTTCTGTTCAGAAACAACAAACAAATACTTGCCTTACCACCTAGTTTTCATTCCATGATGAGGTTGAGATATGAAAGCACAGAGTTAACAAGAAAAAAACCCCCACACATTCCCTCTGATCTGAACTGCTAACTGGAAGAAAGTATGTCAAAGTTCCTCGAATACCATGGCTTCCTCCTGAACTTGAAGCAAGGGCTTCTTCAGCTTTAGAAATTGAAAATAGGTCAGATTCTTCCTTTTACAATTTAGTGCAAGCATTGATCAGGGAGCCTGTTAATATCACGGACCAGGGCTGGTTCTCAAGGTCTGTCCCAGTCCTTTGGGATTTATAAACTCACGGGAGAGGACTAGAGGATGGTTTATGTGGGAAACCACTGGCTGGAAGCCAACAACAGATCTAACTCATCCTCTGCCACCAACAGGCTCTCCCTCTCCCCATTCTGCTACCTTAACCTCGGGCTAGCAGCCTTGGGGAGAACAAAGCCTCTGGGAGGCAATGCAAGCGCACAGCCACCTGATTGTAACTCACCTTCCTTCAAGGTCAGGCCTGCTAAGTTTTCTGCAAGACCTCTGGGGGCACAAAATGCCTAGAGCCTCATCTCCCTCTAACAACAAGGACAACTGAAACAAATGGACCTGCCCTATAAACAGAGAGTTCATGTGAGAGCGCTGCTGAACCGGTGGCCTTTCCTGTGGGCTGGAAAGCAGTTCGTGCGTCTGAGAGAAAAGAACTAGGCCTGAGCAGTAAGTTAGAAAACAGAGGTTCAAGGCAAAGGATTCTTTCTGTGACCCCAAAGTAGCTCTACTCTGTGCCATAAGCAGAATCCAGGACTCAACCAAGATTAAGCATGCCACCAAGGGAAAAAATAATACCCCAAGCAAAAACACATGGGTAACAGTGTGCATGAGACATTTAAACACAAGCAAACCAGAATTCTTTAAAATTAATTCTTAAAAAGAAAACTCGATGCTCTACCTTGTTCCTTAAAAGGATATTATCAGACTCTTATTTAAATTCAGGCATTAATTTGGGAAAAACCTTCAAAAACTTAATTTTTTCATACTTATGACTGCTAAATTAGACCAATTTCAAGTACATTGAAGGGGCAGCAAGAAAGTAGTAGAATAACATTACACAACACAGCCATGGCTCAGGGGTTAACCGTTGACCTATGAGCCAGGAGGTCGTGGTTTGATTCCCAGTCAGGGCACATGCCTAGGCTGCAGGTTGCGGGCTTGATCCCCAGTGGGGGACATGCAGGAAGCAGCCAATCAGTGATTCTCTCAAAGATGTTTCTATCTCTCTGTCCCTCGCCCTTCCTCTCCCTTTTATGAGATCAATAAATATATATTTAAAAAAATTAGCATCATATAGAAACTGAGAAAAAGTTTTCACTGCTGTTAACAAAATAGAGGTCACAATGAAAGTTAATAATTCAAAAATACTAAGTACAAATAATGCCCACTGACAGTGTGGGTGATACACTGGACTCAGGTTGCTAAATGGGAGGGCTCGGAGAAATAAGCTAAATGGTGATGTAATTCTGCTTGAGTCTCCTTCCCTGTGCCGGGGTTCCTTGGTTCTTGTCCCCATGCTGCTGCAGAAATGAGCTGGTGAGCCATCTCCAGAAAACCGCCCTCAGCCTGACACAAGCCTAATAATGCCACAGCAGGAGAGTAACAGTGAAGTGCCCAGTGCAGTGTCTCAAAGAGGAGAGGAGCAAACACCAAGAGGGGCAGGCTTGCCACAGTCCTTTCCAAAGGGAACATAATACACATCTCTGTTCCAGGAGGACACGGCTATAGGACAGGACTCCCCTCACAGTTGGATAGATGGTAAATAAAGTCAAGACTCGCGTGTCTTACATAACCTAATTTGTTTGGGAAGCTCTGTCTTTGAAACATGGGAGGGGAGTCAGCTAGCAGGTTTGTTTCCACAGAGCAAACACCAACACCCCTCCCCGCGTTCCCTCTCCCCACAGGCCGCAACCACAGCCCAACATCCCTTTTCATTAGGCAAGGAATGAAACTCCTGACTCCTAAACTTCTCCTGCTGCGTCTGCTTAATAGCTGCTTTCTCACAAAGGCAGGCTGTGCCCCGGCCAGCCAGGAGAAAGGAAGCAGTGGGGCAGAGCACAGCTTGCTCCTCGCAGAACCTTAGTCTCCAAGAAGCAGCAGTGTGCAAAGATGGCAAAGACCAGCGATGTCCACAATGGAGAGAAATCACCACCAGCCAGGAAACCTGAGTATACATCCGCATTCATGCAAAGGGTAAAGGTCAGAAGAGAAATAAAAACTCAGGTTGCTTCTGGAAGCTTTTAGAAGCTACAGTGTGGGAGCAGAATCCCATTCCACTCATTAGAAACACTCCTCTTCCTTTAAACAGCAAAGTTTAAAATTCTCACACAAGATGCTCCTGCTTCCCCAATAGAAGATAAAACCATCAACTGTTAAAACAAGATTACCCCCACTGACTGAGCGCAACAGGATTAGAATCTCAGCGCATTTTATGCAATGAAATAGAGTTCGCTCTTAGGTTCTGAGGTCCCTCACTCAGACAGAAAACCTACAGCCCAAGACCAGCCCTCTCCAAGGCACCACTGACACATAACAGTTTGTAAGATTACAAAGAAAGTCAAAGACTCTATGGTTAGATGCAACCTAACACCAACTGTAAAAAAGCTGTCACATTCAGAATTATTAACCTGGGGACATAAGTGAGCTGCACATTTAGCTGAAGTATCTACAAACTACCCTAAATGGTATAAGTACAGATCTGAATTTTTCTGGAGAATAGGAGCTTCCAACAGTTTCACAAAAAGAAATTCTTTCATATATAAAATCTATTTAAAGAAAATAAAGTGGTGGAAAGCAGAATGGCCTACAACAGAGAAGTGGCAGGGAAACGATGTGGCAAGGGAAGCTATAGAGCTGAAAGATATAAGGAGATCCTGAATTCTTAAATTTCCCTTAACAATGCTTTCTTGGTAACTAGGAACCAAAATGTCCCATAATTATGCTTCTGCTTCATCCACCATCTGATACTTCCTTCCCAGATGTACTCATGTGGCCCTTTCGTCACCTATTGGGCCAGGCCCTCAACAATTTATTCCAAGATAGCATCAAGAATACTTCAACTAAATTCGCTCAGTTCGTTTTGATACTGCACACTACTTTGATCCAGCATTGTGTTCCATGGTTGCATGGCTTCTCATAAAAATCTGTTTCATCATTTTGCTCCCTACTTCCACCCAGAACAAAGACCACCAGCCTGTGACATCAAGGGGAAATTAAAGTGCTTAGCTTTCTTGGGCCTCTACCATGCAGCCCCAGTTTATATCTTCACACGGTTTCTACATTACTCCTTCTAATACAATTAGGCCCATTTTCTCCAGGTCTCTACACAAAAGTCATTCATTATGTGTGCTCTTCCAGGTCCAAAATATAGAATAAAAAGAGTTATAACTTAGAGCTGTAGCAACATAATTATCACATCAGGAATTCTGAACCTGGGTTCCTAAGAAAGCTGCAGTTTATATGCTGGAAGTATTTACAGATGACTTTGAAATGGTAGTGGAATTATATAAATACTAGAAGCCCATTGCAGGAAGATTCCTGCAAGAATAGGGCTTCCTCAGCCTATTCCTGCAAGAATAGGGCTTCCTGAGCCAGTGCGAAGCAGAGAAGGGAGCGAGGCCCACTGTGGTAGGCCTCACTCCCTTCTCTGCTGCCTCAGCTTCCTCCCTTCTCTGCTGCTTTGCTCCCTCCCTTCTCTGCTCCCTCCCATCTCTGCCGATTGGCTCCCTTCTGCAGCACTTGGCTTCCTTCGAGGCTGTGTATACAAATTAACCGCCATCTTGGCTGGGTTAATTTGCATATAGTCCCTCTGATTGGCTGGTGGGTGTGACTTTGGCTGGTGGGTGTGGCTTAGAAGGTTAATTTGCATATTACTCTTTTATTAGATTAGATACATTTGGGGGTTAGGGGGATAGGCTCAGTTCAGCAGGTAATTATAAACTGCAATATATTGCTTTCAAAGTGCATCATGTGTTCATCTTTATTTCCATAGCTAGAATTCAGGCCTTTTGAGGGTTGGGATTCTATCCTTGATGTTTGTTACCATATTGAACATAGAACTATGTTCAAATCCTATATAATAAAGAGCTAATGTGCTAATTAGACTGGGTGGCAGAATGACCTTCCAGAACGACCAGTGAGTGGGGCTGTGGGGCCGAGAGGCAGCTAGGGTTGCAAGGGCAGAGCCCCTTGCATGTATTTCATGCATTGGGCCTCTAGTAGTTATATAAACCCAGAACCATCTAGTTCAATTATTGTGTGCCTAGCAAAGCTGAACAAATGACTGGTGACTGGCTAATGCAGAACGCTGAGAATACTTCAAACTGGAGACATGGATAATGCCAAAGTGACTGCAGGCGAAAGAGCGAGGGGCCTGGCTCTCCTGCATACATTCAGGGCAAGCTCCCTTTCTTAGGCATATTGTTTTTACTACTTGGAATGGTTAGGCAGAGGAGCTTAGGGCCTGCCCTCTGAGCAGAAGCAGAAGTGCACAAGAACCAAGGCATCAAATTCCCCTCAGCAACCCTAGCAACAATCTGAATGGCAGTGAGTCGGAGAAAGGCTCTGACCACCATAAACAATAAACAGTAAACCAGAACTAAGTGGCAGGATTGTATGAAACTCCTAACTAGAGAATACAGGAAAGGCTGAAAAGCAGAACCAAGAGTGAGTCACTTCTAAAGCACCTCTCACTGTGTTTCAGGTCACATTGACGAACACAGTGTCGCAGCTTGAACCAAATACAGGTATCAATGAAACATAACAGCAATAAACAATTCCTTTAGCCTCTCTACTGGTTCCTTGGTGGAAGCAACAGGGTCCTGACACTCAGAAAATAAGACACAGAGCAGGCACAGGTGCAGAATGGTACGGTGGGGGAACTAAGATTATACAGCTACATTTTCAAGGAAATCAGAATTACTGATAAGAAAGACAGAAAAGATGGAGCAAATGCAGACTGGAAATGAGGAAACTTAGTCCTGCAGTCAAGGAGAAGTGGGAAGACTAGTGACTCAGTAGGTATTATGAGGCAGTGGAGCAAATAACAAAGAACTCTAGACCATCATTTCATCTAAAATTAACATAAGGAGAAATGAAGACAAATGCTATTGTGCCAGGCATGACAACTGATCTGCAGTGCTTAGTAAGAGAGAGGAGGAAAGACTGAGCCCTGCGGCAAAGAACCCCCAGGGAAAGGCATCCCAGTGCCAAACTGATGGGAAATACAAGCAAATGAGCTCTGTGGCCCCATTAGGGCCACAGGACTAACAGTTCTGATGCAAATGTTCGATAACAGTCTAAAGTCTGCTTCAGAGGACAAGGTCTCAGAAAGATGAGATCAGATGCAATGATCGCTTAAAACTGCCTCAATGACATGGTTTCATAATTTTTCATGTCTAGATAACAAAGGCAATAGATGGCCATTAGAAAAAAAGATTGGTGTAACAATAATTCATTCCAAGACAAAAGCATCATTACCATAATTTCTAATTGCTTATATACACACTAAGGGCCCGGTGCACGAAGATTCATGCATGGAGGGGGGGAGGAGTGGGTCCCTCAGCCCGACGTGTACCCTCTCCAATCTGGGAGCCTTCAGGGGAGCCCTCTCCAATCCCGGAGTTTCTGTCTGTCTTTGCAATCATGTGAGCAAATTGTCTGAGACCCCGACCCAGTTTGGTTTTGTGCTCACAGAATAGGAGAGATCTTTTTTTTCCTCTTTGCTCCATCGGTGAAGACTTCCTAGAAGTTGCAGGATATCATCTTTTTCATTTTTCCTCGACTCTCTGACTTTACTGATGTCTCTCACCTTTGCTCTCTCTCCATCCCCCACCCAAAACAGTAACTTGGTCCAGGTTCACTTTGCTCTAGTGTTTTGGAGATCCCACAATGCATCTGCCACCAGAACTATGATTCCCAGCATTCCTGGTGGTCCCCGCACTCTGGACTTCTGCTTCCAGTCCAGGGGCTATCACCAGAACTACATGATCCCCAAAATTCTGGGTGCTTCTCGAGCTCTTGGTTTTTCACTGTCCTGCCCCACCACCACCCCCCACCCGGCCACTTGGTGTGTGTCTGCCCACAGGCCCACCACAGTGACTCGGAGGGTGACCCCGCCCCGCCCCCTGGCTGCTCTGCACCTGTGCATGTAGGCCCAGAGTGGCCTGGGTCCCAAGGATGCCCATCCCTGGGCCCCACACTATTTGGCATGTGAGCGGCGCCCCGCCCCCAGCCATGTGGCACCTGTGTATGCAAATTAACCCACAATCTTTGGTGAGCTAATTTGCATACTCACTCCTGATTGGCTGGTGGATGTTGCAAAGGTATGGTCAATTTGCATCTTTCTCTTTTATTGGTGTAGATGCTCACTCACTTATACTTCGAAAAAAAGTGGGAAAATTTTGCAGTCTCTCCCTCCCTCAAAGAAAACTAAATGAACACTTCCTTATGTTGATTTTTTACATTATTTAATAGCTGCACATAAATCCATCATATGGATACAAATTCTATAATTTACTCACTATCTATTGCTAGATATTTATGTGAATATAATACTCCGAGTATTATAAAGAATGCCATGAGGAATAACTTTTTTAAAAAATATATTTTATTGATTTTTTTACAGAGAGGAAGGGAGAGGGAAGAGAGTTAGAAACATCAGCTGCCTCCTCACACCCCCCACCGGGGATGTGCCCACAACCAAGGTACATACCCTTTACTGGAATCGAACCTGGTTCCTTTCAGTCTGCAGACCGACGCTCTATCCACTGAGCCAAACCAGTCAGGGCTAGGAATAACTTTTAAATAAACTGTTGGGTGCCTCACTAATTACCCTTAGGATAAATTCTCGGAAGTCCAAGTGCTGTATCATAGGACAGAGAAGCATTATTGTTTTCTGTTTCCAGATAGACAAAACACACCTTGCCTCGTGGATTCTATTTGTGGATAACTCTTTAATTTAGGTGCTCCTTCCTCATGCCAGTCAGATATCCACTTACACTTCCACTCTTACAATTATATTTGTAATTTTTCACTTGCTCCATTAAATCCCCATTAGACTGTGTATTTTTTTTTTATCACAATGCACCTGATAATACATTTGTTACGGTAACAGAGAAAGTGTTAATGCCTCTTTTTTACTGAGCAAAAAGCAGCAGACCTTTTGGTTGGGAAATGGTTTTCCCAACGTGCGCTACATTTACTGGGACCTGCTGGGAAAGATTCAATGCCATCCACCTGAGAGCCAGATCTCTGAACCTGATGCAGACAGAGGCAAGAGGAATGGGAAGTACTCCATCTCAACTTCTGGGCCCAGAGCTGGAGAGGGGAGTTGGGGCAGCTTAGGATACAACAGAAATGCAAGAAACGCAAGAAATTGTGAAAAAACAATGCAATTCAAAGAAAGCTATGAAGTGGATTTCCCCTTTACCAGTAGCTATGAAATTCTATTCATGCATTGATGTGTCAGGGATTAATTGTTCAAACTATAGTCCTCCTGAGAGTTTTCCAAGGCTTAGAGTAAAGCAGGATAGAGGCATCGTGATACTTAGCCCCCAGACCCACTCAGCCACCTCACACTGCAGGCGAGCCAAATCAAGCAAGCACAGCAGCCCTCAAGCACTGGTAAAGGTTCCTCTAAAGGAGCTGAAAAAAGCCAAGAATGCGGAGTATGAGGAAGGGGACAGAGACAAGAGTCAAAGGGAATAAAGAGCTTTGACTAACGTGGGAACAGGATGCTGTAACTACAGGGAAGGCAAATCCAAAGCCTGTCATTCCATGCCTTGCTCTCTATTACTTACAAACATGATTATAATTCACATTGCAGTAAGATCATTAAGTTGCCACAAAAGGACACATATTTTGATTTGTTTCATGGTGGTCAGGAATTGTTTAGAGCAGTGGATCTCAGATTTCCCGTGCACCAGGATCACCTGACGGATGTGTTAAAAGAGAATGCTGCGACTCAAGTCCAGAATTTCTGGTTCTGTAAGTCTGGGTGGGGCGAGTTTTGGAGGAACCTTAGAATTCGCATTTCTAACAAGTTCCAGGTGCCATTAACATTGTTGGTCTGAGGACCATACTTCGAGAATGACTTGGTTTAGGGAGTAAGTTATAAGACATTCAAAACAGTAAATAGTCAAGGGTTACCACTCCACTGTTACTAATTATTTTGGATTAAAATTATATTCCCAGTATGATCATCTTCAAATGTATTTTGAAATACACATTGAAACTTCAAATATTTAGGAGTTGTGTGAAAGAAGCAAGAGCCATGTAGCCAAGGGAGCAGTGAGATGGAAGAGAATAGACAAACTGTTCTGGACAGATAAATGGTCATGGCTGAACTGGGATGGGATGGGATGAGGTGGAGGGAGGCTGACAAACCCACTTATCTCGGATGGATATTCTAGAACGACTTCCTCCAAACTAATATAACAAGTTCAGGTTAATGACTACAGAAAAGAGTGGACAGAGATATCTATTTCTTTACTATGAGTTCATTATTTGACCATGAGCTGACAGAACCACTCACAGGTTTGTATATAAAACAGAGAAAAAACTAATAGGTTCCAACTTTATCCCAAATCCCTCAGACTAGTCATTAAGGTGAGTCTCACAGCTTGAGTTCTTTCAGCAGCAACTGGGGGTAGCACAGGAAGGGAAGGGTAACACGAAGAGTGAACAGATCCTCTGAATATCCTGAAGGAGACAACTATTTGGAAATGGAGACATTATACAGCTCTCTAGAAGTGGCCATTTGTGCTGCCTTAAATGCAGATTGATTACTGCTATTTGGATGTTGAGTGCATCATCTTTTCTGAAGAAAGGGAAAAGCTCAATTTCCCCACATTCAGCTGTGTCGTCAAATCACTTCCCTACACCAGTTCTTTTAATGCATTTTCCTGTTATCACAGACTCTTGCAATAGCTTATCTACCCTACACCCCAACAGAGAAGCCCCACACTGACACATGCTGCATAACATTAGCACCCTCATGACCATGACACCTAACTGCAAGTTCAAAATGTAGTGGAGTAGGGTGTGCACTCCTAGGTTAAAGAGGAAGGGAAGCCATCAGGATATTGATGAGAAAGAACAGCCCATTCCTTTGCACTGGCTTCCAGCGTGCACTGGCATGATGCAATGCTGCTGCTGAATAGGACAGAAGAACACTGGCCCAACTCCAGCCTTCGATGAAGCTTGGGCTAAAAATCCAACAGTTCCCTGGAGGTACAGGAATCTGCGATTATGCAGAGGAGAGGGAAACACTTCAATCCAAGCTCTGTTTTTAATAGTATTCAGTAGGATCTAGTTTGAAACTATAATAAATTTCATTTGTTGAGGTCATTAGATTGAAAGTGAAAACTCTTGGATTATTTAAAGCTGTGTCACTGAACTACTGAGAAGATAAGAACAGAGGCTGGATAGAAGAGCTGAATTTCAGAGACATGCTCTCATGGGAAAATTTAATAAAAGATATGGAATAAAAAAGATGTACGGCAGGCAGTATTATTAACACAGAGGGAGAAAAAGGAGGGACTCAGAAAAACAGGTAAGAATATAGAAGAAATAGGAAAAATAGCAATATCTAGAGGCACTACTGAAGTTAGTTAATGTCTGTCTCTCTGAGATGGCGTGCTTTGCAAGGCTTGAGTCCATTACCTTTTTTTTCACCACTATTATCCCCAATGTCTGGGCCCCAGGATACACTCATGGAAATGAGTAAAAAGAAAAGAAAAAAATGAAAAGCCATCACATGCAAAACAAACTAGCCTTGCACAACTGCTCCCCATAGAGGAATGATTTGTTTTCTTGGAGAACTGGTTACCTCCTGTAATCTATACACGGTGATAGGATATATTAGATTTAAAATTTTAAAACATACTCAAATTCAACACCAATTTTCTCACTGGATTGGTATGCAGATGAAACTTGCTTCTTCTTAAGGTATTTAACAAGTCAGGACTGTTAAACCAGAGTGCCGAGCTCTTCCATTTTTCCACTGAAGTATCCTGAAGTCAAAGTTGTGTGTGTGTGTGTGTGTGTGTGTGTTTTTAAAGATATTTTTTTTTTATTTCAGAGAGGAAGGGAGAGGGCTAGAGAGAGAGAGAAACATCAATGATGAGAGAGAATCACTGATAGGTTGCCTCCTGCACACCCCCTACTGGGGACAGAGCCCACAGGACCCTTCAGTCTGCAGGCTGACGCTCTATCCACTGAGCCAAACCAGCCAGGGCTAAAGTCAAAGTTTTTAGCTTTGCAACAGAAAGTGTGGGTGGAAGAAAGTCTTCACATTACATGATAACCAATACTGTAAATGTCATTTAGATTATAGATACCGAGAGGAAGGATTCTATCAAAAAGTGTTGTACTTTTAAAGCACAGGGGGTTTTTTCCCACCTATTGAAATTTTGAGGGAAAAATTTCTATAAATCAGAAAAAAATGGGAGCTGCTCTGGCTAAGTAAAGAACAGGAGGCCAAGAGCACTTCTTTCCCAGTGGTACTGAAAGCACTTCAATGCAAATGCAACACACAGTAACAAGTCACTGCTACAAAAGCATGGAAATTATATCACCATGGGAGATTCTTACTTACAACAATTTGATAAGACTTTAATCAAGGATTGGTGTTGATGGGGTTTGGAGATGCAGAAGTCAGCAAGGCAGGAGCTAGCTGGTTTTTATTTTTTAAAGAAAAGAGGTGTTGCCGTAGCCGGTTTGGCTCAGTGGAGAGAGTGTCGGCCTACAGACTGAATTTCCCAGGTTCAATTCAGGGGCACATGCCTGGGTTTGGGGCTAGAGCCCCACTGGGGGGCTTGCAGGAGGCATCCGATCAATGATTCTCTCTCATCATTGATGTTTCTCTCTCTCTCTCCACGTTCCTCTCTGAAATCAATAAAAATATACTTTCCCCCAAAAAAAAGAAAAAAAGAAAGGAGGTGTTGCAACAGAAAACAGCCCCTGGCGGACGTAGGAAGAAGCCAAGGCAGAGCTGAGAGGGGCAGGCTCACGCTTGCTTCTCAAAAATGGAAGACAACACCAGCTTTCTTAATCTGCAGTACGCTGGGCCAGCAATAGAGAATACATACAGAGAGCCTAGCCCGCCCTTTTCTTAGGAGATAACCCTAGACTCATCATGCACATCCACAATGAATCGAAATTCATTTAAATTGGCTCAGACACCAGACTGTTCAAAACAATTGCTTTCCCACAGTCAAACTGGGGCATCATTTCATTTTTTGAATATATATACACCCTATCTTAATATCACAAAATCTTAGCATTAAGAGGTGCCTTAAGGAAATAAAGCCCCTGCCTTGGGCAGCTTACTCACTGGTTAGAGCGTCAGCCCAAGAAGGGTTCGATTCCTGGTCAAGGGCATATACCTCGGTTGCAGATTCAATCCCCTGTCCTAATCAGGACTCAAATATGAACCAACGAATAGATGTGTCTCTCTCATGTCCATGTTTCTCCCTATCCCCCCACTCCCTTCCACTCTCTCTAAAAATAAATGAAAAAAATATCCAGGCCCTAGTGTGTATATAAGCAATTAGAAATTAGAAATTATGGTAATGATGCTTTTGTCTTGCAATGAATTATTGTTACACTAGTCTCTTCAACAAATGGCATTGCGAACACTAGACAGATACATGTAAAAAAATGAAACTAGACCACCAACTTACACCATATACAAAAATAAACTCAAAATGGATAAAGAACTTAAATGTAAGACAGGAAACCGTAAAAATATTAGAGGAATTTAAAGGCAACAAAATCCCAGACATGTGCCGAAGCAATTTTTTCAATGATACAGCTCCTAGGGCATTGGAAACTAAAGATAAGATAAACAAATGGGACTACATCAAAATAAGCTTCTTCACAGCAAAAGAAACCATCAACAAAACAACAAGAAAGCCCACTAAATGGGAGAACATATTTGCTAATGTTATCTCTGATAAGGGTTTAATCTCCAACATTTATAGGGAGCACATACAACTTAACAAAAGGAAGATAAACAATCCAATCAAAAAATGGGCAAAGGACCTAAGTAGACACTTTTCAAAACAGGACATTCAGAAAGCCAAGAGACACATGAAAACATGCTCAAAGTCACTACTCATCTGAGAAATGCAAATCAAAACAGTGAGGTAGCATCTCACACCTGTCAGAATGGCTATCATCAACAAATCAACAAACGACAAGTGCTGGAGAGGATGCGGAGAAAAAGGAACTCTCCTGCACTGCTGGTGAGAATGCAGACTGGTACAGCCACTATGGAGGACAGTATGGAGTTTCCTCAAAAAATTAAAAATGGAACTCCCATTTGACCCTGCAACTCCACTTCTGAGAATACATCCCAAGAAACCAGAAACACCAATCAGAAAGGATATATGCATCCCTATGTTCATAGCAGCACAATCTACCATAGCGAAGATTTGGAAACAGCCTAAGTGCCCATCAGCAGGTGAATGGATTAGAAAGCTGTGGTACATCTACACAATGGAATACTATGCTGCTGTAAAAAAGAAGGGATTCTTACCATTTGCAGCAGCATGGATGGAATGGAGAGCATTATGCTAAGTGAAATAAGCCAGTCAATGAAAGAAAAATACCACATGATCTCACTTATTTATGGATAATACAGACCATTATAAATTGATGAACATAAACAGATACAGAGGCAAAACAGCATTGAACAGACTGTCAAACTACAGCTGGAAGGCTTGGGAGGGTTGGGGGGGAGTTAAGAGATCAACTGAAGGACTTGTATGCATGCATATAAGCATAATCAATGGATACAGACACTGAGGGGTAGGAGAGGAGGGGGGAAGGTCAAGGGGGAAAAATGGAGACTTATTTAACACTCTTTGTAATACTTTAAGCAATAAAACAAAATTTAAAAAAATTGACATTTTTATTTATTTTATTTATTTATTTTTTTAAACGTACCTCATTAACCCCTTACAGAGAGGAAGAGAGAGGGATAGAGCCAGAAACATCGATGAGAGAGAAACATCTATCAGCTGCCTCCTGCACACTCCCCACTGGGGATGTACCTGCAACCAAGGCACATGCCCCTGATCAGAATCGAACCTGGGACCCCTAAGTCTGCAGGCCGACGCCCTATCCACTGAGCCAAACTGGCCAGGGCAAGAATGACATTTTTAAATACAGTTACTGGTAAAGAAGAATGCACACAGATAAAATACTCTCCAGGCATGGATGTCCAAGGAAAACAAGGCACACTGCCAGGCTTTGATCTAATTCCAAGCATCACCAGCTCATCTTTAGTGTCCATAACAAGCTCAACAAAAGCCTATTGGCAAGACCTCTGGAATACCAAGGAAATTCACATTCTAGCCTGTTTAAAATCATAGGATTGTGTTATACCAAGTATACAGGATAGAGTGTATGAACACCTTAGAAAATAAGAAGGGCCCCAATAATGACTCAGTAGTTGGAAATCCCTCAGAAGAATAGGAGAGATGCTCTGAGGGAGTCAAAAGCTCGCCTTCAGTTGAGACCACTCATCAAGACTGGAAATGCAACAGGCCAGCCGACTGAAACATACTGAAATTAACCGAGAATTGGAAATGTTGGAAAATCAATGTGGAGAATGAAAAATTAGCATGGTGCAGAATAGAAATGATGTGTCACACCACCAAAGGAGCCCAAATGATGTCTCCAAAAAGAAGAACCAAGACCAGGAGTATCACCAAGAAATGTGGATCAGCTTCTCCTAAGTTCTTTCTATTAAAAATCAGAAGGACACACACTAGAGCTCTCAGAACCCTAGACAAAGACAAGGGCTTTCAATGGAGCTCAGGAGAGTGCATACAAAAATGCCAAATCTTATCTTGCCAGAACACAGGTAACGAGGGAGGAGGTAGCTGATAACAGACAAATGAACTAGAAAAGATCTGCATGTTGCGAACTAGGGGTTTATTTATCCTTTAAAAGGAAAAAGATGTGGCTTCCTCTAAACAGGCTAGAACGCGCCTGTGAGGCATAATGAGGGTTTCCCAGAAGCCAACAGACATTCGTGTGAAGGA
>PVJC01001794.1:44479-88233 GCA_004026665.1 Murina feae
GGGATGAAGGAAGGGGGAGGTATGATTCTCAAGGACTGTATAAGGCACATGCAGTCTGAGGGCAGCACATCCTTGTTCCAGGCACTGAGAGCCAAAGGTAACTGCTTTTCACACTCCACCAACCCAGCTTGGCAATACTGAACATAAGATACAGCATGACCTACAGTGAAGCATGACCACAGAACGCTAGACTCAAGAATGGGCAAGTATGGAATGGGACTTAACTGAATGGCCTGAGAAGCAGATCAAGCAAAAAAGCCTCAGAACAAAAGTGTCTAGTAAGTTTTAGTTCATGTTTAATGAGCACTTAAAATATGCACAAGTCCTAAACACAACTGTTCTTTTCATGAGAGCATTTTCAGAGACTGAAGTTGAGATATGAAAATCAAGAACTCTTGGGAACAAGACTCTAGTCTTTTTGTATTTTAATGAATCCCAATCCTTCCTCCTGGTAGAGAGGGGGATGGGGGGGGGGGGGACACAAAACAATTAAGACTGATATGAACACAGTCTAAGCAACCCAAAAGGATGCATGGTTAGCATGGAACCCATGGAGACCCATAAACAACCCTGGCAGAAGGGAAAGAAAGGAGGGAGGAAGAAAGAAACGGAGAAAAGGAGAAAGGGGAGAGAGAGAAAGGAAAGGAGAAGGAAAACAAAGAAAAAGTCATCCCATGAAAAAATTACTGCTTTGCAGCAGTCGCCAACCGGTGCTCCGTGAGGTCCGAAAGGTTGGCAACCACTGCCCGAGAGCACATACTCATCCGAACTTCACTATAAAGAAGAGGCTGACTCCTGAGCACTGACAAAAACTTCTCTAGCTTCAGAGGCCGAGTCCCACTGAGCACCAACAGTACCCTTCCATTTGGAAGAAAAGAAATAAAACCAAAGATACCTTGGGACCAGGGTTTTAAAGTGGATGATGAAGAGATGTCACTTCATAACTCAACCTGCCAAGAATAGCTAATTCTCTACTCCAAGGCAGCTCTGGGCCATATCACACCCATTACCTTATTCCCACTCATGTTTACACAAAGGTATACCTACCACCCTTGATCTCCCAAAAGAAAAACTAACAGATAAGTGGTTGACAACAATAACTAATGACAAAATGGAATGACTATAACGAAAGTTATGGGCAGTGGTGACTCGTTTCAGGGGCCCCTGGGACGGTCTCCTGCAGTCCCAATGCTTTCCGGTGCAGCACACTGCTATCGAGCAGAACCCCCTCACTGGCCATGTCTCCCACCCATGGACTGAATGCCTTTTCCATCTTGACTAAGCATTCATTTATCATGCACCACGGTCGTTAACTTTTGCAGTAGGAAGTGCAACAGCAAAACTAGCACAGATTTATTTTTCCTTCTTCACACTTTTAGTAATGGAAGATGTGTTCTTACTGTTGATCTTAGCAATCTCAGCACATGACTTTTTTTTTCTTATTAAGTGAGAACTTTCACCTTTTCATTGAAAGAAAGCACTTTATGGCTTCTCTTTGTCATATCCAAATTGCTAGCATCACTACTCTTGCACTTTCGCGCCATTATTAAAAAAAATAAAAGCTACTTGAACACAAGCACAGCGGATCTGATAACCAAAATGGCTATTAACTGATTAACCTGCAGGTAGCAAACACAGTGCGAAGATGCCAGACAAAAGGATGATTCATAGCCCAGGAGGGATGGAGCAGGACAGCATGAGATTTCATCAGGCTACTCAAGACAGTCCATAATTTAAAACTTAGGAATTGTTAATATTTACAGACCATTGTTGACAGTAGGTAACTGAAACCAAGGAAAGTGAAACTGTAAAAAAGGGGGACTACTGTACTTGGAAGAGGTAGAATTAAACGGGTTGAAGTGATTTAGAAAGGGAGGGGGCAGAAGCTTAACACTCAATAGCTCTATCAAACAGTTATGATTACTAAATAGACAATTTTATTCTGCCCCTAGGATTTCTGCAGTACTGTAATCTTATTGCCACCTCTTATATGATATTTTCATTTATTCAGCAATATCATGGTGATGGCTTTATAAGACAAAGGAAACTGGAATTGTGCTCTATTATGCCAGCTCCTCTGAGTATCACTGCACTTCCAAGTCAGCAAAATATCTGAGGAAGTTAGGACAATAATGAAGCCTGGCTATTTATATGAGGGGCACATTAAATGTAGTGGCAATAAAACAACATCACCTTCAAATAGATATTACTTCCCCAATCTCCAATCCTCCAAGTAAGATAGAAGCAAAACAGTAAAGAAAAAAAAGGTCTGTTTCATGGACAAACTGGAAGGACTTACCTATCTGAATCTCCCTTATACAATAGGGATATGCACCCAAGTGACTCCCTCTATTAGACAGACATCTTCCCAGGAGGAGACCAACAGATCTTTCGAGAACAATGAAGGTGATCAATTAAATACTGGCTCTAGCTTGAAGAAAGTAAACTGTCTAACCAATATGCACGTTCAATCCAGCCAAACTAGTAATTGCCAAGTATGCCACACAGTCCCAGTTCCAACTATCTGCAGGGCATGTGAATTTGTATGATTCATCATCATGTAAAACTTGGCATTTCAAAAATAAAACAGTTCTCTAGAATAAGCTTTATTGAAGCCTACCAAGTCAGCTCATTCTCCTAACATCTCTTGCTAGGACCAGCATACTCCCAGTCACCTAGACCCGATGTCTCTCTCATGCCCATATAAAATTAGTTGTCAAAACTTTGAATTCAAATCCCCCATATATGTTTCCTATTCCATTCTTTCTCTTTACCTTAGTTGTGGATTCCACTAACGGTCACCTGTACCACGTACTGCAGCCTCTCTTGTCTGCTTTCCTTGCAATGCTGACCAACTCCAAACACTGCCAATTTAATCCTTATAAACCCCAAATCTGACAAATATTCCTCATTCTCAAACCCACTATGAGCACAAAACATTTGTTAGAAAATTTCAATACAAAGACATGAAGTTATCAAATATGCAATGAAGATGAAGGAGGGGAAAGAGAGAAGGAAGAGGCAGAGGTAGAAGGAAGGAGAGAGGGAGAAGAGGTTTAGGGCAGCAGTTCTCAACCTGTGGGTCGCGACCCCTTTGGGGGTCGAACGACCCTTTCACAGGGGTTGCTTAAATACACCCTGCATATCAGATATTTACATTATGATTCATAACAGTAGCAAAATTACAGTTATGAAGTAACAACGAGAATAATTTTATGGTAGGGGGTCACCACAACATGAGGAACTGTATTAAAGGGTCGTGGCATTAGGAAGGTTGAGAACCACTGATTTAGGGTTAGAAGGAAACAGACTGGGGAAAGGGGAGGAAGATGGCCATTTTTTTAAGCAATATCCTAAATGCTTTACATTTATGAAACTATTTAATGGTCACAAAATCCTGAAGAGCCCTAGTAGGTTTGGCTCAGTGGATACAGTGTCGGCCTATGGACTGAAGGATCCTGGGTTCAATTCTGGTCAAGGTCACATGCCCAGGTTGCAGGCTTGGTCCCCAGCAGGGGGTGTGCAAGAGGCAGCCAATCGGTGATTCTTCCTCATCAGTGATATTTCTATCTCTCTTTCCCTGTCCCTTCCTCTCTGAAATCAATAAAAATATATTTTAAAAAAAAATCCTGATGAAGTTGGAGTTTTTATCATTCCTGTTTTACAGATGAGAAACCTGAGAAACAGATTACAAAACTTGTGACAGAACTATAAGGAACAAGAAAGGCCATGCATAGAGACATGGCACTTCATCAATAAAAAGGATCTTGCTAAAAATCCTGTCCAACCCCTAAACTGTAAACATCTGATAACAGAACTATTTCTTTGATTTTCACTCAATAGTTTCGGCTTTAATGAAGATGTGCTGGGTATCTACTATAGGACAGGCACTTTAGCACACATTAACCTAACCCTCCAAGCAATACATCAGCGGTAAGTATATGGTAATTCTATATACTCACAAGAAAGAGTAAACAGTTTCAGAATTGCCTTGATTAGAAGCCATTTTTTTAAAAATTCCAAGTCCATTTTTCTTGAGAGAAAGCGCCATAAATTACAGGATAACAGACTATAAAAGGCATTCTACGATAGAACCTTCATATGTCTCCCTAACCCGATTCCATTAAATGACTTTCAATCTTCTGCTTTAGTCCAACCAGTCAACTTAGCTACCAACCAAGCCCTGCATTGTCTGCATCACTATGCCTGTGGCGGCGCCACTCATCTGGCACTTACCTTGTACTGCTGTATATTATTATCTTCGTGTACATATCGTGTCTTCCCAACTAGATCATATTCCCTAATGATCCACAAAGAGCCAAACACTTAGTAGGCAGGCACTGAGTAAATATTTATTGGCTAGCTGACTGATTTCACTCTCTGAGTTCCCAGGAGGTTCTATGGGCTGCTGGATGAAAACAAAGTAATAACTGACTGACTCATAGAATTTTTTAGCAGAAAGAGTCCACAGAGATGAAATAACCCAAAACTTTCCATACATAAATGATGACAGAGAAAAACCTTGAACATTTTTACATGAGCTGTCTAAAGAAACACAGAGATTAACACCATCACAATGGACATCTCAGATCCTCTGATTCTTATTCTATTTCCTGTTATTATGCTACTGTCCTACTATATAAAATAGGAATAAATACATTCTGCACATGAATTATCAAGATGCCATTAATGCATTAAAAATTTATCAGCTCATTAAAAATAATCTATCCATATCATATTATAAATTTGATCACTCTAATGCTAATAATGCTAGCTAAAGTATATATTAAATATTTAATTATAATAATTTACTTGCCTTCTGTGGATTCAGAGGACTTTTTCTGGGAGAGGGAGAAGAAAAGATTTGAAAAAGTCTGAATGCTTTTTCTCTATATATTCTAACACAAGGTGGAAATGCTCATTGTAGATGTAAGTATGTTTTCTTCGTTCCTTATTTCCTATTCTCTTCTTTCCTTTGAGAAATCAACAACTTACAAAAGAGCAGTGTAAAGAGCGTGGATACTGGTATGAGGTGAAAACACCCTCACATATTTTTCCCTCAGTAATAAGTGGAAGGAATGCACTGAAGCTGTAGTCAGTAGCGGGCTCCTTCCCCACCATCGTCCCCAGCACCTCAATAAAGTCACTGACCCAGGAGAGTCACTGACTGTAGTCATTCCATACTTTTGTACACCATACGGTCTTTACATGTGTTTGAGAGCCAAATATTCATGTTTTAGTGACTCTAAGTAACAGACAATTGCCACCCCCCCTTTTTACCTGGGTAATATCACATTTCTCATCCACACCGTGAAAGTGAAAATCATCAGATGCTCACCCTTGCCCCTATCCCTGACAGGCAGTGCAGACACATTGACAGTGGCTCTGCCAATCAGATGCACTCCTCTCGGAGTGAAGCAAAGGAGGGGGCAGTGAGAATTCCTGTACAGTGGTATCTCCCACAGGCAGGGCTCATGCCCGTGATTGGGTCCTTAGGCTATGCCTGGTAGACAATTATTCTGCTTCCTGGTTCTTGGCCCTTTGGAACTGGCCCCGTCCTCATCTATTTTCCAAGTCTGATACTCTGTCCTTAGGTCAGTTCTCATAACTTCCCAACCTATCTGCCTCTTTAGGACAATCAGGCTTGTTTATGTTCAGAACATCTTAAAGATTTATTCTTAATGTCCCTAAACATGGGTTACAGAGGTCACAGTTTCCTTTAAACCAGGAAAACTGGGAGCCCAGGCCTAGGGTGAGAGGTAGATGCCACAGTAACGCTTCCAGAAATATATAGGTCAAGCAAAGGCCATACAGAGTGTTCTCTTTCCAGAGTACCGTTGTATTACCCAAAAAGCACAGGGTCCAGGGCAGATGTAGCAAAGCACTTAATCTTTAACCTTTTGCTTAGGAACTTGGAAGAGAATAGGTGGGGAAAATTCTTTTCTTACCCTATCACCTCACCACTAACTGAGTGAGGAATCATTACAGTGTGATCACCTGGTGCTCAATGAGGTTCCATAACCAACCTGTAACCCAATAGGCCCGGCCATCTTACTCAGTGGAAGCAGAAGTGCAGAAGATGAACTGTGAAGTAGGAATGGCTTTGGGGATTTTGCCACTGGGTTAAGAATAAGAGCCAGTTTAGGGATCTCCATGACCATATTAAAGTGTGGTGTATATAAAGGATGAATTATCTTAAAGTCAAGATAACATGTATTTATGTTTTTGCAAAGATCCTATTATATTCAGGTATAGGGATCAATTACAGGTGCTTATAAGAATAAATGAAAAGGTAAGTGTGAAATAGGTCTACTATTAGTAAAAGAGATTTTCCTAGTTATGTCATTTGAGTTTCTAAGCATAAATGATGCAACTACAGTATACTCATTTTATTACTGGAAAAAAACAAACTAGAGGCAGTAAACTGCTTACCAGTTATAACAATTCCGTATCTTGAGGTACAGAAACATAAAATAAAATTTTATTTTGTTTGTTGCTTGCTTTAGAGGTAACCATCTTTGTTTAAAATAAAAATTTAAAAAAAGACAGTGTGGTTTTTGTTTTTGTTTTTTTTAAAAAGGTCTAATATAAGACATTATCTCATATCAACACTTTAATAGAGGGGAAATAATTTAAATTATAAAAAATGAGTAAGAGACAGAATAATACAGTAAAATAGATGAATATGATAAAACAGAAATGTTAAGAATAAATGTTGATCAATTCTCCTTCATCCAACAAAAGAGAGAAGTTACACAAAGCATTTATATTTATTCTTCAATGTTGAAAGCCAGTTAACGTTCCCCACTTGTTCCAGTCCTTAGTGGCCACAGAGAGCAGTTATGAGCTCATTTCATAAAGAACTCATGGCACAGAGCATTATTCCAGGCAGAGGATCTGAGTTCTTACCCCAGCTCTCTAGTTGTTTCAACTCGTGTAAAGGCACTAAGCTGGTACCAGTCTCTGAATCTGTAAAATGAAGGGGTAGATCTAAATGCACTACAAAATATGTTCCACCTCACATATATTCTAACCTAATTTTTAAAATGAACCAGCATATAATGATCAATAGTCAGGCATAGTCAATATACCTTTTTCCTTCTGTACATATCTTTATACAGCACTGTATACAGATAACGTCTGAGGCCATCTAGATTATGTATCATTTCAGTAAGTGTTAAACATGCCCTAAGGTTTATATACATTTCTGGTTGTGGTTTGTGGGGCACTGTGGCAGCAGGCACATTTCATCCAATCCTTCCTCTAGGGACTGAGAGGGCCCTGTCCCCTCTGTGCACACACACAATGGTGGCAAAAGGCGGGAGGCCAGGCTACTTGAAAAATTCATGAGAAAATATGTATTTTCAGCTCTTTAATGTCCACTATTTCTTTAAGATCTAATGTATTACCCAAATGCTCTGGAGTATAAAAAAAGAGGCTAGAGGGATGAGCAAGTAAAGGATATATAGGACATTTTCTACCAGAGAAACTATAAATGTGCAAATTTTTTGATTCTTCACTGGCTAATTCCTTCTACTTTGGTTAAGTATTTTATTCAGTGACAAGAAACTGAGTTATCTTATTAGTACAAATGTGTTTAAAGAACCAATTAAGTAGAATTGACATTTAACAGGAATTTAGTACATTTCTGTGTTATGGTTCACTAGATTATGTAAATTAGAAAGTTTACTTCTGTATGTATCTTACCACTTAAAATAGTGAAAAATAAGACCCTCCTTCACATTTACATAGTTTTCCAAGTAATATTTTGGCCTAATAAGCTTATAGCTCATTCTTAAGAAGTACAAGTAGTAGTAATATGTCAATAAAACAATTATAGATGTTTCTTGGGTAGTCCTTAAGAGACTATAAAAGATGACTACACAATAAGTATTAACAAAAGAGGTGGACTTCATTACTACAGACAGGAAAAATGTGAAAAACTTCATTCATTAAAATCAGAGTTTATATCTGAAAGAATCTTACTGTTCTACTCCAATTCCTTCATCTTACAAATGCCTAGTCTGAGCTTCAGAGACATAAAAAACTAGTGACCGACTGGAATAGAACTCAGATCTCAAGTCATAAAAGGCATCCTTCCTCCATGACAGTCTGCCTCCAGCCTCCACATACCGACTGGAAAAACAAATAATACACACAACACCTTAGATGGATCTCAAGGGCATTCCTCCAAGGTTCGCACACTGCATGGTTCCACTTATATAATATTTTTGTAATTACAAAATTACAGGGATAGAAAACAGATTACTAGTTGTTAAGAATGATGGGAGGGGAAAGACACAAGGGAGACCTTCATGATGACTGAATAGTTTTCTATCTTCATTGTGGTGATAGTTACAGGAATCTACACATGGGATAAAATGGCACAGACCTATTCACACATCTTCACATTTATAATATCAATCCCAAATTCTTGGTTTAGATACTGCAGCACTGTAATTGTAAAATATAACCATTGGGGGAACTGGAGGGAGGGTGCATGGGGTGAACCTATCTGTACTACCCTTGTAACTTTTGTGAATTTACAATGACTTAAAAATAAAGTTTTAAAAAATTCAATAGAATTTGAACTTACCAATAAGAAGAAAAACAACAAAGACTCTAAAGTCCATTCTCAATCAAATAATCGGATAATTCTCAGCCAGAATAATCCTTTGAAAATTAAAGTCCACAGATGTTCCCATCACTCCTCTGCTCAAAACTCTGCAATAGTTTCTGTTTCCCTCAAAGTAAGAGTCATATACTTGTTATGGCTCACAAGAACTTCTATGGTTTGCTGGCCCCCTCTCTACCTTGCTGACCTGTCTCTCACCACCCCTACTCCACCTTTGCCCCCCCTGCTCCAGCCACAATGCATTCTTTCTATCCAGCCACACTTGCACCAACAGACCTTTGCCACTGGTATTCCCTTTGTCTTCCTACCACTTGATCCTTCACCTTTTATCACTGAAGTCTCCCTGACTATCTTACTGAAAATTTCCCTCTCCCCAACCCTAGAATACATTCTCTGCCCTTCCTGATCTTTATATTCTCTATAGCACTTTGACCATCTACCTATTTCTACATGTTCTTTGTTTCTTTACCCATTTGCCACCACTACAATGTAAGCCACACATCCCATTCCACCCCACCCCAAATAATCTGAACAGACAACAAAACAAAAACCAGTGTAGGAAAGTAAAATTAATATGTTATGTTCATGTGGCCTGAAAAAAGGGTGCAATTTGGGGAATATATATATGAAGCTGGGTTTCATTTAGATTTGCAATCATGAGACCTTGGTTTTACTTCCGGCTTGAATTAGATGACACATAAGACACATTTACCTTTTAAGTCATACTTTTCTGTTTATCACATCAAAGGGAGGAAACTGAAGAACCTTTAGGGCCCAGATAAAGCTAAAGTTCTAAATGATTCCACACAGTACATCCACAGTTCAAGTATAACTCAAGCGAGTCTAGAAATAAACCCATGGGAAGTCATGGAAGGCTTTTCAGCATTTGTTAACTCAAAGACCCTCTACATGGCAAAAACTGTATCATGCACTAGGAATTTAAAAAACGAGATTTGGACCTCATGCTGTGAATATTTTTAGTAAGCAAGCACAGGGTGCTGAGGAACCACATACACAGATATCCATTAGGATCCCCTTCTCGCAGGGCACCTGAGGTTAAGCTTCCCTGACACATGAACTGCTGAAGGATGAGTGGAAGCTAGCTAGGTGAAAATGTGTGTTCCAGGTAGAGAGAACAGTCTGACTTCAACAATAGTGAGGTTAAGTTGGTTTTTTTAACAGAAATGATGGATGAGAGCCAGGGAATGTTAAATATAAACATAGAAAGGTAGACTAGGGCCAGAACATGAGTTTGTATTAATCCTAAAGGCTGTGGGATGATTAATGAAGAGTCTTAAGCAGAATAACAATCAGATTTGTGTTTCAGAAAGTGAAATGGATCGGAAGTAAGATGAGAATAGAAGGTTAGTAAAGAGATCGACAGCATAATCCAGGCAGTAAGAAGAAAAGCTGGAATGAACCTGATAATTACTGTGGTAGACAGACAGAAATGAGCAGAGCAAGGACAATAGGTCAGGTACAGAAAGTCACCAGGGGCTGAAAGCCCCAGGTACCCAGCAACAGGCAAAACTTGGAAAACAAGGACCTCACTCCCAGGGTCACCTTTCTTCCGCTAGCATATCACTGGTCATGCAGTTTTGACCCCCTGACCTTTCATATCACTGGTTATGCAGTTCAGACCCTCCACTGGCATGCTGCTAGTAATGCAGGTTAGACCGCCTTAGAAGGAAACAAAAAAGGGGGGCATACAATAGCCCTTAAGCATTTACCCTAAGACCCCAATGAGGTTCCGACCCATAGTAAATATATCTAGGCCTCAGTTGTGTTTCAGCTCCAGGCCCAGAAAGCAGCAGAACCAGACAAGGAACAGCATGGATGACTTCAGAACCAGCTGCACTGACTAATGACCCACTGCCCTGGCACTGACCGATCAGTGGAGACCACAGGGACACACCTGTAAAGCTAATTAATATTCCATTGAAATCCTCCCCTGAGACCTCCAGATAAAACCCCTCAAGACTAAGTGATACTATTGTAATTAGTTATTAATAATAGGAAAGGAGCAAAGGAAAGGCCATATATTATAGGCATGTCATTTGGGCAGCTTCACCAGGAAACTGCAATTCCACATTCCCGGGGGAGGGAAGGGATCCAATAAAGGGAAGACAGGCACATGCCCACTAAAGTTGGGGTGACCAGAGAAGGTACTTGCCTGTCAATCATACCTTGTGACAGAGATGGCTGGCCAGAATGGGTGTGGCCACTACAAAAGCTTGAATATTTGGAAATACATAATCCCCTAAACAAAGAAGTTAACTCTCTTGGGACTCTTGTTGCTCAGGCGTGTTCTCTTGCTTCCCATACATTCCCCCATGTATAAGGTGACCAGATGTCCCAATTTTTAACAATTTGTCCCGTGTCCCACGGCGTTTTAAAAAAGTCCCGATTTTTGGAAAGAATTCACGACAAGCTAGGGAACGGTGGGGGAACGGGAAGGGAAGATACAGTTTTCGGCGGCTAAGCAGTCAATGGTGTCCCGCTTTACCAATGTTAGAATCTGGTCACCTTACCCATGTGACCCATGACCATGGGGACTCCACCCGCAAGGGACTACTGGACAGCAGTGGGGAACACAAGGTAAGCTAGCCTGATGCTGGGCTGCACCTGGCTCCAACTTGGAAAGGAAATTGGACACTGGCTCTGATTTTAGCTCTACTGAAACACTTCTATGACTGGAACTAAGGGAAACGGGATTTTGGAAACCCAGAGGTGTAATTCCACAAAAATAAAGCTTTCTACTATATCGAATCCTCAGGCCCTCTGGATATCCTTATTCCAGTGGCACCCCAAGATCCCATCTCCCATGAGCAAGCGGGTGAGATGAGCCCCTTCCCTTCTATAACACAAGGAACCAGTGCGGCTCTTTCTCTCCAACAGGCGCACACCTTTCCCCACCTCCTTTCCCCAGGCACGTTTTCCCTGCCTCTTTCTTTCTCCTCATCTCCAAGGGCCCTTCCTTTGCCTCTGTAACTTGTTCCCTAAGCTCACTTCTTCCATGGCTCACTTCTTTTTATCTCTGTGACTTTCTAAATAGACTTTTGCTTGTATTTGAATTATTGGCTCTGAATTATTTCTTAGCCAGAACTCAAGTACTGAGGTTGCTGAACGAAGGTTCAATCACCGGTAACAACTGGTGCCATTTTCCCCACCAACATTACCAGTAGATAATCAGGTATGGCGAGTGAGAGAGGACAAGATAAAGGTGATACTTCAACTTGTAGAATAAAAGACTAAGTAAATGATGGTACCATCAATCAAAATGGAATCACAGAGTAAAGAAATCGCTTTTAAAGGGGAGAGCATAAGCTCAGTTTTAGCCATATTGAGTTTTGGTATCTAAAAAGCTATGTACAGTCAGGAGTTTAATATATTGGTGGGGATCCTGGTAGGAAGAACTGGTCTAGAGACACAGATTTGGGAATAAGCAACATCTACATGAAAATTGAAACAATGGGATAAATATGATCACTCATGGAGACTGGACAGAGGTAAGAGGGACTAGAACAGAAGCCTAGGAAGCATAAATATTTAAGAAGCACTCAAAAGCTAAATGAGGAGACATTATCAGAGTTGTAGAAAGAAATCCAGTCAAATATGCTATACTGAAAAGAAAGGAGAAAAAAATGTTTCAAAAAAGACTGTGATAAATTTTAAATACTTCAGACAGATCAAGTCCACTTAAGGCTTGAAAAGTGCCCTCGTGGGAAGCATTGCTCTTCTAGGTAAGCTCAGTTTCAACCATGTGGAAGGGTCAAACCAGCTGGGAAAGGAATGAATAGCAAATGGAGACAACTACAATTTCTTTTAACTCGCATATGTATAAGTAGTTTGGAAAGAAAGAGGCTGAGATCTTCCACAGAGATGGGAAGGCAGGAGATAATGCAAGCAGGAGAGAGACAAGTTTGGGCTCAGAGAAAAAGTTAAAGGCACCTTCCTGATAAGCCCATATTTTCTCCATAAAGTAGGACATGAGAATGTCTGCTGAGAGTGAGGAGAGTGAGGAGAGAGAGGAGAGAGTAGATTTGATTGAAGATGGTTGTGAAAACCTAAAATAGCTGTTGTGGTGGTGAAATAACAGCATGAAAACAGCATTTATGGAAAATTAGTCCAGCAGCATTATGCAGGGAGAAATGGAGATGGGAAAACTGCAGTTACAAAAGGCATATCTAGAAGGCTCCTTAATTAATTTAGATCTGAACTGCTGAGTGCATGGAGTAGAGTGATGGCATAGTAATAGGAAAGAACAAATAAGGGAATCCTTTAACAGATAACTAACCCACCACACCTATCCAACTAGACTGCTTTCTCCCAACACCTCAAGGGTCACCAAGGCAAGATCAAACATCCTCAATTATTTCAGCTCCTGGTGTGAACTAAAGCTATGGCTAGCTTGCCCCCAACTTTTAAGCTTACTGGTACAAAATGCTTGTACTACATCATGAAAGATGTTATGGACCCCTTAAAACTAAATGGTCTTGCTTATTTAAAGCACATCTGGAGTACACTCTGTATGAGCAGTGATCAATTCTGATATCTGCCCAGTCAACCTGGACAATTCTTTACAATGACCCTAGTCCAGAATCTTGGCTTCTCTTTAAGCTCCCTACATCACAGACTGATATGACAAAGAATTGAATCACTTGAGAGAAGATTATAATTTAGTGAGTCTTATAAAGGTTGGGCCCACCACATTGTCTGGGAAGCTTCTTAATAAGTTACACAGGTGATTCTGGGGCAACTTGAGTTTCAAAAACCATTTTTTAAATCAGCTGGCTTTGAAATGAGAGTAGGACATACAAAAGGAAATGGAAAGCAGGTATGTAGTAAGTTAGGCGTAGGGATATGCAAAAAATAAATAAAAAGTCGATAATCAGCAGCAGATAATAGGTGAAGCTATGAATTAACAAAATACCAAAAGGAAATCTTTTACAGAGAAAAATATAGCAGAATCAAGACTGACCCTTAGAGAATGTAAAGCCAAAGAACTTCATTATATCTCTTTTTTTTTATTTGTTCTCCTTTATTTGGTTACTTTTACAAAATCTCATTTTTGACTGGGCTCTGACATATAGGTAGATGTTTTCAGAGAGGACAGTCTTTGTCTCTTGATAATCTGTTCCTGGCGTTTTTCTTTGGCCTTCTTCCTTCTCTTAGCCAAAAGTTTAGCATATTCGGTGGTCTCTTCCTTATTTTTCTTAGTATGTTGTTTCTTCAGAGCAATACACTGGCCTTCGTGTTGCATGACAGGTGCTTTAGTCCTAGGTTTCTTCCTCATTTGTTTAGAGGCTTTCTCACAACATATTGGCAGATATCATCTTCTTTAGAGAGACTGAAAAGTCTGCGGACTATGCTAGCTCTTTTGTGCCCCAGATGACAACAAGGCACAGTGTATCAGTGAGCCCAGGAATATCTTTCTCCCCCAAAGACCAAGAACACTGCACTGCAACCTGGAACAGATATCTTCTTTCTTCAGTTCCCCATGGTCTATAGCAGGAGTGCCCTTTACTCATTTTTTAAAATATAGGTATTATAGCGAAGGCAAGGTATGGCACTTAAAAAGAGACATCAGATTTCCCAATCCTCATTTCAGCTCCTAAATTCATTTCTAAAGACTGGCAAGCAACAATATTTTTTATATCTGCATAGCATCTTTTCTCTGAAGAATAAACAGTAATGCTCTTGAGCCACATCTACCTCACCTACATCCAATCTTCACCTTCTTAAATTAACCAAATGGAGAGAAACCACTTCAAATTCTTTAAAGCTAGGAGCAAAGAGGTCTGATAACTTAGAGAGGCCCGTGGCTAAGAATATGTAAACTATGGAGAAATTCAAGAAATACCACATACGTGTGGGTTTTCCCAGAGGGACACACTAATGTGAGCACCAGTAGTGTTTCTCTCTCAATGGAATTCCTGCCTGACTGCTGGACTGGGTGAGTTTCCCCCTGGGTGAATGGTGCTGTTGAGATGCAGAACTCACCATCTGTTACCTAGAATTAGCATAATGACAAATTATCTAATCCCTTCCATTTAACAGATACAAATGATACTCTTATAACACCAGTTCAATCATATCCTCATTCATGTGGTCTACCCCCACCTCATAAAATTTAGTCTTCCCACCCTGCTGGTGATGGATCCTTTCAGGGCTTTACCCCCAAGTTCCTAATCTTGCTGAAGAGTCCAGGTGCTTTATGATGAGAAGCTTTCCTGACTCATTGTATTCAGGAGTTGGAATGCAGCTGTTATTCCAGATGCATCTGAAAAGGGGCATGCTGAACATAAAGAAAAGCTGTCTCTAGGAGATAAGCAAGTACAGTGCAGAGCAGTGCCTTCTTAAACTAGATCAGGTTGAAAATTTCAACAGGGTTAATACAAAGAAAAGGCATGTCAGTGCTGATCTGGTGAGAATGATAAGGAGAAACGGAAAAGAAATAAATCAGGAAATTAAACACGTAGTAAGTCATAAAATTCTAACAGGAAAAACTGCTGTTTTACAGTTTTAGATAGCAAGATATAGTAGCATTAAACAAAAAATAAGAATCAGCCCTAGCTGGTTTGGCTCAGCAGAGAGAGTGTCCACCTGCAGACAAAAGGGTCCCCGGTTCCATTCCAGTCACGGGCATATATCTTGGTTACAGGCTCCTCCTGGGCTTGGGCCCTGGTCAGGGCTTATGCAAAAGGCAACCAATCGATGTGTTTCTCTCTCATCAATGTTTCTCTCTGTCTTTCCATCTCTCTTCCACTCTCCCTAAAAATCAATGGAAAAATATCTTTGGGTAAGAATTAACCAAAAATAAAAAATAAAAAAATCCTATATAATCAAGAGCCAATATGCACATGGTCATCTCGCTCTCATGCCGTCACATGCTAACAGCTCAGACACTCAACACTGGGGACCAGCCAGCCTCAAATGAGCCCACGAGAGAGGAATGGGGACTAGCCAGGCTGCAACCTGGGAGAGGGACAAGCTACCCACCCCACGGTCCCGAGCGCTAGTGGCTGTGCCTACTCCTGCAGTCCAGGAGAGAGACAATCCGCATGACCCAGGGTCCCACGGTCCCAGACACCAGCGGCTGCGCCTGTGGCCTGGGAGAGGGACAAGCTGCCTGCCCCATGGTCCCCTGCAGCTGTGGCCGGCCTGGGCAAAGCCGGTCCAAGTCCTGGGTGCCTGTGACCAGAGAAGGGAATCCTGGGTTCCAGGTGCAGGGTGAGGCAGAGGCTTTTAGGGGCAATCAGGCCAGCAGGGAGCAGTTAGGGGTGATCAGGCCAGCAGGGGAGCAGTTAAGGGCGATCAGGCAGGCAGGCAGAGGTGGTTAGGGGCAATCAGGCAGGCAGACGAGCACTTAGGAACCAGTGGTACTGGATTGAGAGAGGTAGTCAGACATCCCCCGAGGGGTCCCTGATTTGGAGAGGGTACAGGCCAGGCTGAGGGACCCTGCTGCCTCCCCACCCCATGCACGAATTTTGTGCACCGGGCCTCTAGTAAAAGAATAAGACATCTAAAAAAACAAAAAACATGCTCATCAGCTCAAATAACCATCAGCTCAAATAACCATCCATCTATAATCAATATAGATGGATGGCTGACTACCTGTGGCAGCACGTAAAGAAGTGAATTAATTGTTCTATCACCAATGACCAGTATAGAGATAGTTCCATTAGAAGGAAGTCAGAGTTGGATGTTACATTGAAAACAACTTCCAAAGTCAGCCATTTCCTCATAAACTGAACTTTTTGTAGAGGTCAAGAGAAAACATTACAAGAAAATATATTTGCATATAAAACGATTCCACATCCCCTATAAAAATATAAGTAGAGAGAATTTCTTGTTTATCTTGGGTAAATAACATTTTGGATATTTGTGAAATCATTAAATATTTACTACATTTATTCATCTAGATGTACTGTTTTAAGCACTATGTTCAGAAATACTTTTCTCAAGCTACACTCTGTGTAAGTGTACTTCATCACAATGTGCATCATTACAGCCACCTTTTGAGGCAGTTCTGTCTTCTCCATCATGACATTTTCAGATATAGCTCCTTTAAAAAAATATATATTTTACTGATTTTTTTACAGAGAGGAAGGTAGAGGGATAGAGAGGTAGAAACATCGATGAGAGAGAAACATCGATCAGCTGCCTCCTGCCCACCCCCCACTAGGGATGTGCCCGCAACCAAGGTATATATCCTTGACCGGAATCGAACCTGGGACCCTTCAGTCCACAGGCTGACGCTCTATCCACTGAGCCAAACCAGTAGGGCCAGACATAGGTCTTTTAAAATCTATGTATGACGTTGCCATCAGAAACTCTTCCCTTAAATAACAAGGATCCATTTTCAAAACATTCAGTTGCCTGGTTTTATCATTTATCCTATAAGTATTTATTCATATCTCCACAGCATAAGTCCCATAAGTCTGCAAACTCATTGCCTGTTTTGTAATTAATGTTTTATTGGAGCACAGCCACACCCAGTTGTCTGCATATTATCTATGCATGCTTTAGCATTGCAAGAGCAGAACTGAATGCTTGCATCACAGATCATATAGCTTTCAAAATGGAAATATTTCCTACCTAGGTTCTTTACAGAAAAGGTTGTGGCTCTCTTTAAGGTGAGCTGAAAAAGGCCACTTCCTATGACACTTAGCACTGCAGTGTGTGTGTGTGGGGGGGGGGGGGGAGGAGGGGGGGAGGTCCACACTCACCAGAGTAATTGTTATATGTTTGTGTGAAAAAAACTGGCTGCTTGAAATGATTCTGCCACGTAACCTTCATATTGCCCTGAGGATGGTTGAGTCAGGCTAACTGATATGTTCAAAATAAATTAAGCGAGGAAGCACTTACAACACAAGGGCCTCTGCAAAGACTCAAAGTAGAAGACTTCCTTTCTCCTGAGCAATAATTTTTTTGTTTTTTGAGGGGATGGAGTTAGGGGAGAACCTGGCATTTTTTTCAGGATATTATTATCCTGCCACCAGACTCCACAGTAAATAAACTAGCCCCTCTCTTCGAAAGAACATTGAAAATGCTTCCACTAAGAATAAGGAAGGCATCCTGTCACCTCTGCTGTCAATGACAGCAGGAAGTGGAGAGAGAAGCTGACTGAAGCACTGGAGTGCTGTGCAAGCACGTCACCTCACGACACCGGTGTGAGAAAGAAACTAGGCTGTTGGTAGGTTCTGCCTGGCACATGGTAAGCACTGTATGTGTTGGCGATCATTCTTCTTGTTGATGCCCATTATCATTAACATGGGCCTGCTTGTGTCACTTCTCCTGGACTAAGATACCTTGTTTATAAATGAGGGAGGTGGACTAGATAGTTGTGAATGTATCTTCTTACTATAAAATTCCATGACTTTATAAGAAGAAAAAAATGTTCAGTTTAGACATTAAGGTACTTGTTTTCAAAGAAAGCATCTTTTAGGAAATAGCTGAAAAGGTTGAACTTGATTTCACAAGTCCAGATATCTGTTCAGTGGACAAAGCTGTCAGTGCAAATTCCCACTTCATATGCAGCTATCCTAGAAGGTCACCCTGTACCGATAAAGACGTTGTGTTCACCTCCCTGGGCAGCGGTGCATGGCTGGGGAAAGCACCCATCCTTCCGCAGCACTCAATCATACACGCCACTGCAGAGGCAAAATTCATGGCTCCAGCAACAGTCCAGTGTTATCCAATATGCATGAAATTGAAGTTTTCATCATTTCCATGGTCAAAGGCCAGTGAGTGTTAAATCCCAGAATACCAGGATTAATGAAGGAGTCATTAAAAATCCAGCATTAAATCACTTCTGTAGCTAATGCTGAGAATGATGTCTGTAATACATTACAAGGCTGATTAGAAAGAAACAAGGTCCAATTTAGGAATGAATTACCTGACTGAAAAAAGAAAACACTGTTACATGGCTATCAGCAATTTTGTTATTACAGGGGATAAAGGATGGGAAACATATAAATTATGTCACGAATGGGAAATTATCATTCTATCATTATCATTAAAATCACATGGAACAGAATCAGGGTGAATAACTTCCTAAAGATATAAGAGGAAGAAGGGAGTCTTGATCCCATGATCAGATTTTTCTTGGTTTTCTGTTTTGTTTTAAATTGGACTGGGGGGGCGGGGGAGCAGGGGTAGCAAGTTTAATCTAGAAAAGTTTTAGAACAATCATAGTCTGATTAAAGTCCCACTATCCCTGCCAGATTCTAGGAAAAGTGAACACATTCTTCAGCTCAAGGTTTTTGGAGATGCCATAATCAAAGTACTGTACAGTTTCCAGGAAAAAACAAAAACAAAAAACTACTCAGCTATTAAAACTGAAGGTGCACTATGGTGAGGGCTGAATAAGGGGGAGGAGGTGAAGGTGAGCGCTAAAACCCTAATGAACTGTCTTCTAATTCACAATGAGTAATGTCTTATTGCCAAACGTAATCTATTAGTGGGGAAAACAAAAGTCTGCAACAAATGCTCTAAAGATAAAGCATGGTGAAAACCACGGAACTGGCCCCAACATGCTAGGCTGTCACCTACCCATGCACTTCAATCTTCCTGAGTTTTTGAATGGGTAAAATACAGCCGCCAAGGACTTGTACTTACTTGTTAAGGTCCTACCCTAAGTCAGTGCACTAGTTGGAAAAGCAAATGCCACCAAGTCGATGCTCAGGTACCGAGAATCTCTGACAGGCAATGATTCTCACCCACATCCTCTCAGCAGGCAAAGTCCACAACCAGGGCAATGTGCAGAGGACAGTTCCAGTTCAAACAATGCTAACCAAAACAGGAATACTTCTTGTTGACGCTCCTTCTCTGTCAACTCACTATAGGAACAAGACTGGCACCTCTCCCAGAAAATAGGTCCTGAAGAGTAGATGACACAACTCAAATTCCTGTGCATTATAATCAGGGGTGATATTCAAAATATTTAACATTATGGCACAGGTTAATACTCATGTATGCAATCTGAATATAAGCCCTGATTATAAACAGAGATGTGGAAAACAGCAGCAACAACAACAAAATAACCAACAGGGTCATAAATGGTGTTATATTTAAAAGGGCATCAACATAAAACAACAAATCACTTGAGGATATTAGTTTGGATTAGGTCCCAGGCATCAAAATACACATTATTAATTTCAGATGCATCAGTGTACACACAATAAACTATCAAAACAGAATAAACTCTAGGGCTTCTTAGATATTTAACTAATGGCTTGAGTCTTTAATCTCCCCCACAACTGGCATTTATTGAGTCTAACAAATGAATAAATTATACTTGAATTTCTTTGGTCCCCAAAAGTATTTAGAAGACAGTTTTGTTTAGTTACCAACACCAACCCCAACAACAAAAGACACTAAAACCTTTTACTGCCCAGGAGTTCCTTTTCAGGAGGGCATTCTAGCAAGCAAAATCTATAAACTTAATAATTAGAGGTAAAATGAATATCAGAAGTCTAAATTCAAAGCTCTCTCCAATGCTGTCCATTGTTCTCTCAGGTAAACAATTTAACTCAAGGTCATGTCAGGGGCTAAAGGCAATGAGTCAGCTGGTAGGTACCACTACTGTTTGGGTAAAATCTGACTTTGAAAATCTACAGACACCCAAGTAAACCTAATGTTTAGGATCAAGAGTTTGAGGAGGGAGGATTACACAAAAGGAAAAACCTACACTGTAAAGCCAGTGGGAAACTTTTGGCTTCGCTGCTACTCCTTTCATCCCCAAACACACCCATTAATGTTCCCTCTGACAGAGCCTGAGAGCAGGCCCAGAGAAATGTTAGATTACTAGACAATACATTAAGAAAACATAATATTAGCAGCACTGTTTATGCTTTCTCCTTCAAAAAGGCCGGATACGGGCCTTAGGAAAGGAGGGTGAATGACTTGTCAGGTCACCTTATAAGTTGGAGGCAGAGCTAGAAATAACTATCACCCTATCAGCCCCTACAATGTTCTGCCATTCAGTACGTTTTCTAAGCAGAGCTGGTACAGGTGAAATTAAGTGGAGGTAAAAGGCTGTGATTAGGGACCAAAAGTGATCCAAGAAAATATATATTGGTAAAATTGGTTTTATTCCTCCTATTACCTATATCTATACTTGTCAGAAACAGATTCGACAATGTTGGTTTTGGAACTTCCCGTTTTCTCTACACTTCCCCTTTCATAGTACTTGTTAATATTTGGCTGCACATTAGAATTACAACTCAAAATACCAATGCCAGACTAATAAAACTGGAAGCTCCAGGGGTGAAAATCAATACCTTAAAACACTGAGCACTATGCCTACATTTTAAATACAGGGTACCATTTTTTTAAGTGCCTGAGGTGGGTCTTATCACAGCTTTCTGAAAAACTGCCACACAGAAGAGTTCAACTAACACGTTCTTCTTTTCCAGAATTTAAGGGCCCAAGATTGACCTGATGTAGCTTAAGGGCCCCAGAACCATAAATGTGTCAAAGAACCTGGCATTCCCCCAAAGACCAAGAACCTAAGAATTGTAGGTAGGGAATAAACCAAACTTTGGAATTGGTTCAGAATCAGTAAATTCATACCTATTGGTTCTACCAGTATTTAGGTACCAGGAAGACAGAATCGATTGTGGGAGCAACCAGAGGGAACATGCCTCATCTTAGTCTCTTCAGAATAGGACTGTGAGTTCCATAATGCATTTTCTAGGCAGCTGTGAAGACAAGAGCCCGCTCCAAGCTGTAGGCACCACTTGGGAGGGGGAGTTCTCCGCCTTGCAGGGGAATAAAGGACAAACAAGCAAACTCGTGGCCATGATGACAAAAGTAGGCCTACGTATCCATTTTATTATTAGCCTGACATTAAACACCACTTAAAAACAAAACAAAACTACCCACCCACACAAACACACACTCCAAGGCAGAAAATTATATAATGGCATCTGGAATCATCTGCTCAGACAGTGAAAGTAGAACCAGACAAATCAGAGAGGTCTGCAAAGACTGAAATGGGGGTGGGGTAGCCCCAGAGAGCCATGGTCACATACTCAATAGTTCATGCAAATGCTTTGTTTAGAGGAAGGAGCTCAAAATAATGTTCTGGATTCTGGAGGCTGCCATTCTACTCTGAGCCATTCAGAGCCACTATCACCTGGAAGAATAACTCCACGTTCCTATACCAAGTCCAATCGTTCTAGATAAATCAGAAGAAAATTGTTTTGGCACAGGCTGCTTCTTGGGGTGGAAACTCAAGGTAAGTTTTTCACATGGGGCAGAAAAGCAAAAGAGGCCCAGTAAGAAGAATTCCACTACCTGCCCCATTATAGTTTATGGACCACGACCAGCCAGCTGGCACCACAGGAACATAGCAAGCCGTGTTTCTGTGCCCCAGAATCCATTAGTAATTGGACCAAGACCAACGTCAGTGTGGCTAAGGTCTAGAATGTGGCAGCTACTTTAGACTTTCACTGCATAAAGAAAGTATAGAACCTCTGCAGGTGAAAACCCTAGACATGAGTCTCCACCTAAAAAATTAAGTTAAAACAATTATGTTTTCTGGTAATTAACATTTTTCATAAGATTTAGAAGCCATAGTATTTTTCACTCAATGATTCATCGCTCTAATTTAGGCAACAAATGAGCCAAGTTTAAAAGGTCAAGGGTTTTGTTATTTCTTATTCTCCACTTTCCTTTGTGGCAAGTCTCACTCAATGGTCAGCTCTCTCTCCACTGCCACAGGCTGTAGTGACACAAGAAGAAACCTTTTCAGAGGGAGGTTTTTGAGAAAGTGGTGACAAGAATAAATGCTTTACACAGTTGTTTCTTTACTTAAAAAAAAGGGGGGGGGGAATGACTTTGCAATCAAAGTCAAGATTTTTTTTTTTTTTTTGGAAGGACAAGGGATGACAGAAGAACTGTAGTATAGCTGCCCTTGCTACTGCACTGATACGTAAAATCACAATTTTAACACAATGGAAGCTCACATTAAGGCAACAGCCTGCTGAACCACAGTTGATATGTAAGCAGATATATCAGAAAGCCTGATGGCTCCATGTACAACCACACTGTAGACCTGATGGAAGGCAGTCCCAAGTTTCCTCTGCCCTTTATGACAGTCATGCTATTAAACACCTCTGCATACTTGCATACATGTTGACCTCCAAGGTCCAAATAGTCCCTAAATCCCTCCAAGTTCCACTTGTTATAAACACATTTTTACTGATAGCACAAAAATTCGCAAAGGCCTCCCAATGAAAAAGGTTGTTCTATACGTTCCACGAAGAATGATTTTCAGTAAGACTTTAAGATGGGGGCAAAGAAGAGCACTTTCTACGACACTGAGTAGCACTCTGCCTTTTCAGACATTTAGACAGGAAGTAGAGAGGTAGACATCACTAACTACAGCAAGTATATCCATACCTCTTGGTTTAAAAGATATTCAATATGTGGTTTTTAATGAGGGATAAATTGTGTGCCTATTCAGTGGTAAATGTGTGTTAAACTTCTTGAAACACTACAAATTATTCAAGAAAATCTATTACTTCTACCTTTATGTAAGTACTTATCAATCATTACTGTGTTAACATAGTACACATTCAATATTTAGTGGGAAAGCGGATGTAATTTAGCCATCGCGTCAATTTTAAAAGTGATAAAAGAGTTAAATCCACACCAAAATGAAGTATTATCAGTGGGCGAATTTGGCCAAGGGGTAGTGAGAAGAAAAAGAAGAGACTAGAATATAAAAATATTCAAGAAAAATTCTTAAAAAGGAAAAGGTTTGAGCAAAAAGAAGTAACTGAAGATGCTCAGGAGAGGACAAAGAAAGGACAGAAGTGACTACTGGATCTGAAATAGGTCAAAGGTGACCAGGCTGATTTAAGTACTTGATTGATTTGTCTTGGTGACTAAGCCAAACATTTAAGATGCATAGCACATTTTATCTTCACAACAGCTTGAGACTTTTTTCTTACGGAAGAAAAAACAAAGGCCCAAGATTACACAACTATTTAGGAGTAGAGCCGAGGTTCTACCTCAGGTCTGCTCACCTCCAAAGCCTACCTTAGAAAAAATCCACAGAACCTTAACATCCAAGAATAATTTGCCTTAGACTTATGCCAAGTGGTTAGTGTTCTCGTTCCTAAATTCTTAAAAAATAACCAGTCTTCAAAAGGAATACCCTCCAAATAACAGCTATTATAGTAGCATGAATAAATAATGGGTAGTTCTATCCTATTTTCTAAGCTTTTAAAAACGTTACTCTAATTTTTTTATTCTTTTTAAAATTCTCTCAGTATGAACTGGAGCAAATCCCTGTCAAGGATAATCACTACTGGGAAATAGAAAAATCTATAAAAACGCCAGTTTTATTTCCCTCTATCACTTGGTACTGTGCTGGCCACAGGAACTGTAAAGAGAAAGGGGCTGAGAAATGGCATAAAAAAGATAAAGAATTTTTGCTTACTAGTAACTACGTCAAACGTCCCCTTTCCTTATCACATCACTTGCACTATCCAAAGGAATAAAGAAAGAACGCTCGAGGGAGGTAAGAACGGCAGACTGAGAATTTATGTCCACATGACATCCTTTACAAGGTCCTACTGAAATGACAGAAAAGACAGATATGGACATGAATAAAAAGCCCTAATGGTGTTAAAAAACAAGAACGTGTGTTAACAGCATATCAGAAGTTTGCACAGATCCTGAAAGACAGAAAGCAGATGGTATGAGATTGGCGGGGGGGGGGGGGGGGGGGGGCACACCTCAAGGGGCTTTATAGAGAAATACAAAGCACCAAGTGAGTAGGCTTTGGGGACATCATCTGACCAACTTATCAGGAGTACCATTCAGAAGAGCTGGGCTAGCCAGCCTCTCTCTGGTCCCTGTGATGCCCACAGAGGTGCTAAAAGGGTTTTGACCCTTAGCAAAACTCCAAGAAACACTCTACCAGCAAGTACAGCACAGACATTTCTTTGATTGCATAGGTTTCTATTGATTTAAAGGAGAGGGAGAGAAAGAAACATCAATGATTAAAGAGAATTATTGATTGGCTGCCTCTGGCATGCCCTCTACTGGAGGTCAACCCTGAAACCAAGGCATGTGCCCTGACTAGGCATCAAACCCTGACCTCCAGGTTCACAGGCCAATGCTCAACCACTGAGCCCACCAGCTGGGCAATTGCATACTTTCTATGTGTGTTTCTGAATAGCTGATGTTCACAAAAATGCCAACCAAACCCCCTAAACAAATAAGACTTTAAAGAAGAGCCAGGTCATGGGTCGACCACTTAAATGCTATGAACTTTCTAAGCTAAGCACCAGCAAAATGAACCTCGGCTCACAGTTACCCCTGGGGCTCTCATGGTTCCTCATCCTTCCAGATGAGGTAGTAGAGGGCTTTGTTCCCAATAGAGACCATTTTAATTAAAACATAAAGTCTGATGCAGGGTGCAGCCTTTCATCACTAATGCACTGTTTTAATACAGAAGGAGTGTCTTCACAGCTTTCTCTACTGCACTGGCAGGTTGCTAGTCAGCATAACAGCAGAAACTACAGAGCAAAAAGCACAAAGGTTCTTGAAGCGACTAATGCCAGTGGTTCTCAACCTTCTGGCCCTTTAAATACAGTTCCTCATATGGTGACCCAACCATAAAATTATTTTCCTTGCTACTTCATAACTGTAATGTTGCTACTGTGATGAATTGTAATGTAAATATCTGATATGCAGGATGGTCTTAGGCGACCCCTGTGAAAGGGTTGTTCGACCACCAAAGGGGTCGCGACCCACAGGTTGAGAACCACTGCACTAAAGCAGTCATGACTTAAACTAAAGGAAACTACTGTGACAGATTTCTCAACTTCACATTTTCAGATTTTTCTTTAGCTATAGCTAAAGCTCTCCCTTTAACATTCTTATTGTTTCAATACTGTAGTGTATTTGGGAATCAAAACCAACATGACTTCAACTTTATACCAATGAGATTCCCCAAATTTCCAATGTCATATGAGATGGTTATATGAGATACTTCAAAGAATATGTTATAGAACAACAGGTAGGTGATTCATCCAGGGAAAGACCTTAGATGGAATTTGCATCCTGAAAGAAAAGCAGAGGAATAGCTTTTGAGACAGAGTTGTCCAAGTACATCACAGGTCCTACCCCTGCACCCCATGTCCTATGCCAACCCAGTAAGATACACTAAAGCTCTCTACTGGCTGAGGAAAACCCCCTGTGCTTTGGACAATTTTAGTCACGTCTACAATTTCCCTGCTTCCTCTGTGTTCCAGGTCCAGACACTTTCAGGACTGAATAAAGAGACAGCCAACTCAAATCTGGTCTCTCCTTCACAAAAATATTTGAGAACTTATAAATGTAAAGAAACAACAGAATTGGTCATGAGGAAACAGATAATTCAATGGAAGAGGGTGGTGTGCTTTTATTTTCATTTTTAAAGAGATATTAGAGAAAATACTGTATTCAGGATACTATTAAAATAGAACACTTAAAAAAGAAAAACTTAAAATATAAGTGCTGAAATTTTTTTAAAAATTTGAATGAGCAAGAGTAAGAGAACAGCCTCTGTAAGTTTCATGAGGGCACAAATCACTTTTAGTACTACCAATATATTTCTAATGCCTAATACAGTGCTCAGTACTACCAGACATTCTATAAATTAACTTCATAAATGAGCTAAGTAAATGAATGAGTGAGATGAAAGAGACCAGGAATGCATGAAAATGAGTCAATATGCATGACTGTCTGGCTAAGTGAGCAGGAAAATAATGTTGAAAACATTTCCTTGAACGTAGAAGAAAAATGTAAAGGAGATCTTTAAAACAAACGGAAGAAAAGTTAGAGATATGAAGCATAAGGTACAATATATTGATAGAATTTCCGGAGTCAGAGGCAAAAGCGAGAGAAAGAAAATAATTCAAGCAAAGAAAGGGGGGGAAAAATCTCCTAGAGTTGAAGACATGGGTATTCAGATTTTAAAAGCACATCAAGTATAGGTTTTGCGTTTCTTTTGTTTGTTGGTTTGTTTGTTTGTTTGTTTTTGGGGGGAATGGTAGTGGAGTATGTGGATGTTGCATAGATACGCTCCCAGAACAAAATGGAATTACAACTAAAATACAGAAAAACTTCCCGAATGATCAATGGAAAACTCACTAGAAAGAACCCAGATAACCAAGGACCGAAAGTGGAGACTGCAGAGGCTGTAAAAATACAATCTGTCAGAAAACGTTTCTTCTACTCAAAATATGTAACACTGTTTTCTTCTGAAATGGCTTTACTTTGATTTTTTAAACTAATAAACATTTTCAGTGTATTTTAAAAAATTCGATTGAGTATAAAAAAATAAACACCACCAAGAAATATTTTAATAAAATTTCAAGAAACAACAAATAAACAAAATTTCCAGAGCCGGAAAAGCTTTCAAAGTCAAAAAGAACAACTTTCTGAGATATAGTGGCAACTGTACATAAAAATGTGCAAAAAGGAAACGACAGACATACAGAGACACATACACATATATACACACAAAGAGTATTAACACTTATATGGGGGTTTAACAACATAGCACTCTTTTCTAGAGGTTTAATCACTCTACCATACTTCTTGGTCCAACAGAACTACGGGTGGGTGTGGGTTAAATTTTCAGGACCAACTTATACGTAAAACTTAGAAGTTAATTATAGTGACAGTGGAGAAATGCAATAAGTAATATAAATCTGACAACTGTAAAACTGTAACATTTTTAAAAGGAGGGAAGTGTAAGCATTAGAATTTCCTAATACTTTTGTTATAACGTTAATCAAAAGCAGAATTACTAAAAATTATAAAATTCACTATAAAGTAATACAACAAAATTAGGGGATACAGAGTGTAGGTAATAGAAGTTGGCGTCCATGCCTCTGCCAGGTGTGGCAGGTAGACATGGAGAGGATGGGTACCACCGTGAACTGTCAGGATTCACAAAGCCTATCAACACCGAATGGCCCACGAGCTAGCATGTGTGGTAGAAAAGGACAGATGGGCTCCAGTGGGCAGTCACATGAGTACTTTATCTACTCAAAGGTTAAGTTACTGCCTCATTACAAAATATATATATATACTAGAAGGATTATCTTTCATTTATATTTTAACCTGTTTCTAAGTGGTAAAGTCTCTAAAAGTCCCTGGGAAAACCTGAAGAGAAAAGAACCTTTATAGGCACTTTTAAATAAAGTTATGCTTCTTAGAGCAAAAAAACAAACAAAAATCTACATAAACACCGCTCTGTGGGTGGCAAGGACAATGAATACCCATAGGACTCCTGAGCAAAGAAATGCTGAGAACCGCAGCCAGGAGAGCCTGACCACTCAAAACCATCTTTGTTCACTGCTATACTCCAGGGACTGGCACATAGTAGGTGAACAATGAATATTTGTTGAATGAATAAACAGATAAATGAATTGTTATAGTAGGCAGGTATAGAAGCAGCAACCTGTCCTTTGTCAAGGCCCAGTACTTCTCTCAGCCACTCTGAGTGTTCATGGAAATCAGAATGAATGGACAGCATTTTTAGTTTTTCAAATAAGGCCTCTGAGATTATTTTGAATAGACTTATCTGTATCTCAACATTCCAGAATGTTCCTCCCTTATGAGAAGCTCCCCTTATCTGGAGAAAACCTCCACTTTCCCCTAAGCCCTCCAGGAAACTGATGAAAGGGAGCTTCCGAAGGATCCTCTCAGAAAATATTAAGCCGTCCAATGCCTGACACTATACTCAATTAATATTAAAGAAATAAAGAAAAAGGAAAGAAAGATGAGTACATGGTGCTCAGCGAAGGATTCTGCTGATTGGTACGCATGAACCAAGGGTTCCACTAAGAAAAACTTAACTGAACTTTGACATAGGCATGATGGTAATACAAGAATCTGAAACCAAGAGGTCTTTAAAGAAATAAGACTTGGCTGCATGGGTAGACAACCACAAAATACCTGAATAAAAGAGAGCTCCGTCTGAAACTAGTGTTTCCCTGACTCCCACACCGAAACCTTAGCAAAAGCCATGTTCCTTCCCATAGTACTTTATGGAACCAGTCTCTTAAAATGACAGCTATATACTAGCAGGAGATAGGTGACGTTATTCAAATAATTCCTTCCAGGGTTTTCTAAACTACTTGCCACAGAGACTTGAAATGGCTTCAAAATGGTAGACATGCATACTTCTACCACTCAAAACCAAGCTGGCTATGACTTCCAGAAAACAACCTAAGGTGCTCTTTTGGGGGAGGGGGGGGTAATTAGGAGATTATGATTTAAGGTGGGGCAATTAGGAGATTATGATTTAAGGTAGGGCAATTAGGAGATTATGATTTAAGGTGGGGTGATTAGGAGATTATGATTTAAGGTGGGGTGATTAGGAGATTATGATTTAAGGTGGGGTGATTAGGAGATTATGATTTAAGGTGTGGATGGGCCTTATTCTGTCAAAGGTAATATTCAGGGGGGGGGCACTAAATTTGATTAAATGTAACCAATAAATCTATAGAGAAAAGGGTTGGTTACTACCCAGCTCCTGTCTGTTGGCTGAGCAACTGGCATTAATATTATCTCTATACTTCCTTAGGAGTTAAAAAAGTACTTTCAGTAAAACACTAGGCCAGAAAATAGAGTTTCTTCTTATGTTTAGCTACAATGTCAGATATTACATGTTTTAAAATTTGAAAACTCTGGTAGGAGCTTTGGCCTGACAGTGAAAGCCTTAAAGCTAGGTCCTCAGGACAGAAAAGCTGGGGACTACATGACACGTATTCCCACTGTGCTGAGAAAAGCCAAATTGGGATTATAAAAGAGTATTGTAGAAGGACAAGACTTAACTTCATGCTCAGGCACTAATACAACAGCTGAGGAAAGAAGTTACCACTGCAAACTGGAACCTGTGAAAAAGAAAGAAGCAGCAAAAGAAGTCATTTCCTTTAAGTTTAATAGTCTGGTTTATATAAATACTAGAGGCCAGGGCACGAAATTCATACACTTGGGGGGGAGGGGGTTCCCCCCCTCAGCCTGGATTGCAAGAGAGCCAGGCCAAGGGACCCCACTAGTGCACGATCAGTGCCTGGGAGGGAAGCAGGAGGTTGGCCAGCTGGGGAGGGACCGCAGGAGGGTTCCAGGGCGTGTCCAGCCAGACTCGCTCAGTCCTGATTGGCCAGACCCCAGGAGCAAGCTAATCTACTGGTCAGAGTATCTGCCCCATGGTGGTCAGTGCACGACACAGCTAGCAGTTGATCATCCTTAGCATACCATTAGCATATTATGCTTTGATTGGTTGATTGGCCAACCAGATGACCAGACACTTAGCATATTAGGCTTTTATTACATAGGATAATAAAGACAAGCTCTGTCTATGAAGAACCCAAAGAGACACAAAGGAAGTTCATAAAGATGGCTTTGACCTACTGGAAGACAATCTTTAAACAAAGAGGGAACTAAGATGTCCACGCCCAGCAGAGCTTTGACACCATCTCTGCCAGCAAGGCCCCAAACTCCAAGCAGCATCCAGGGGAACTGCAATCAGTGGCTTTCATGGATAACGGGGAGTAGAGGGAAGAGGAAGCACAGATGGATAATGCAGGGGACCAGTAGACTGAAATAATGTTTCCAGCTGCACTGTTACAAAAAACAAATCATCTCTCAAAAAAACGTGACCTAGTGCAGAAAATAAATGGGCATTTCCTAATTGTGCCTACTCCATAGTTCCATCTCTGGCATTCACTTTTCAAAAAAGGGCCAAGTCTATTAGCTCCTACTATTGTGAAATGCTTCACATAATGCAAAGCATTGGGGAAATACTGTAGTGACACTATATTTACTGGGTGTGTGACAATCTTCCAGGAATAGGGGTTTGGGGTGGTGTTAATTGTAAGTGTTTATGTGTAAGGTTTGACCCTAAGTTAAGGTGCCCCTTTATAAATGTGAACAAATTTTCTTTTTACACTTTTCTTTGCAAATGTGATATGCAGAAAGATATGAGCAACCAGTTAACGGATTACATAGGTTTGCAAAATTGGAGCTCAAAGTAATTGAGAAGTCCAGCACAAGTAAAGGTCACCCCAGAAAAATCTCACTCTTCAAAAAGGCTCTGGCAATAACGAAAGAATGAGATTTTAATCACTGGAGCTAATTACATGGAAGACTAAATCACAAGAAGAGTTATTTAAGTGTCTTAAATACAATAAAAAGTAATTAACAGGAAGTGCCATCTTGACAGCTTCATGTCACAAAAGGCATAAAAGGATCAGCTAATTCCCAACCCGGGAGCCAGAGAATGAGGAACATCTCAAAGTTTGATCTTTTTACTTTTTTATTTTAGCTGTTTTGATTAGCAAATAACAACTCTTGCCAACTCCACAGTGAAGTTATCTTTAAAATTTTAATCTAGTAGGGGAATGATGAACCTCATTTTCATTGATTCCCCAGAGGGCAAGAGATGGGGAGTTGAAGACTGTGTCACACCAAACTCCCTTCCAAACATACAGAGGAAAAACAGAAGGATTAGACTGAACCCTTTGGAGGATATAGGCAATTCACACACTTGCGCATCTGAAATACATTTAAAAAATCTGCTTTGAAATAACCTGTTAAGAGTCTCCATCTCAGCTGCTTCGTCTTTCTTATTCCCCTGGAATCAGCAGGTTGAGGGAAGCTCTCCCAGAGTCAGAGAATCCCAGCTGATCTCTCCAATAGTAGGAAAGCCACTCGATCTACAAAGGCCTATATGTAGTTGGGTAAGCCAACAGATGATGACAGACATAATTTAGATTGGCTTGCTTCTTAATTCTACAGCATTTCTACGAGCTTGGACAAAGCCTGTCTTTGAAAGAAGCAATGCATTACCACAAAAGCTCTCTTAACTAAACTTCCCTTAACTGACCTGGACTTTCTATAACTCACTCAGTCTATTGGTTGATGACATTAGAGTGATTGAGGGCCACTCTGGCACACCTGTGCACTTCTGTTCCAGTCTGTTGTGTCATCTGTTTCTGTCTCCATATTTATGTATACTGGTTGTGTTATTTTAATTATGTAATTTATTAATTCTACATTAATAATTAAATGTAAATACAAAAAAGATGTCTATAAAAACAGATGAATACTTTAAAAAGATTTAATAAGAAAAAAACAACTGCAAAATAAATATGAGCTGGCCAACTATAATAGAAGGGGAGGCATGTATCACAAAAATCTAGGGTTCCATGATTAGTGTTTTTAAGTTCTCATGCCAAAGAGGAAGTTATGCAGTTCACCAGAATGTCACAGATCATGTTCATACATCAAAGATTTGTAAATACATGTCTATTTCTGTGTTTAAAATTAAATTAAAATATTTGAAATAAAAATATTAAATCCCTTTCTCTAGCCAATGGTTTTAAATAACTAAGCATTGAAGTCAGATGGAATGCTTTTAGTATACCTTAATTTTGAATATAAGCCAAGTATTTGGAAATTTTTATTAAATATATTACCTCAACTTTTCTATACTATTAGGAATTGTTTAAGTATAGAAAAGTCAGAAAAAAAAAACAAAATCAAGGCAAAGGGAAAGGAAAGAGAAGCTATGAGTAAGATTGGAATATAGAGGCATGCTTCCAGGTACACATTCTAGACATGTATGATCCTTGGCACTGAGCTTCCAATAATCAAACAACAGAGGAAAACGATCAGAACAAGTTTTTCAATATTGATCAGATAGAAACAGACCTGTTAACTCAAAAAAAAAAAAAAAAAAGAAAAAGAAAGAAAGAAACATCTAAGTATTCCCTGTTATGCTTCATAAAGGGACATCTTGCAATAGAGTACACAAATCACTCACAATTTTATTGAACTCCTACCTTACACTGAATACTGAGATTACAACAAGGATAAAAAAGACAAAAATCACTATCTTCAAGAAGTGAAGGCTGGTCTCAACAATATCCCTAAGTTTTGTATTTCTCCCAAATTTAGCTGAGTATTTACTCCAAACTCTAGTTTAGTAAAAACAAACCTAAGAGGGAGCTCTATGCTTCTCGAGTACCCTGCCAGGCTGGTCTAATTCAAGGTAAATCACAAATATATACACACACACACAGACACACACACATTATTTCTTATAATCTTCTTCCCTAATAATAGACAAACATGTAAACTGACCCTCCCTTCGCTATGCTCATCAGCCAATCAGGAGAATATGCAAATTACCCCAACAAAGATGGCGGCAAATTTGCATATGTAGGCGAGAAGCGGAGGAGCAGGAGGAGCAGTGGCCGGGAAGCCTGAAGGCTCCGGGTGGAGCCAAGGCCTGGGTCTCGGAAACCAGTGCCAGCAGCCAAGGGAAGGGAAGGCCTATTGCACGAATCTCTTCCTGCAACAGGCATCTAGTGTAACTATAAGAACTAAGAAGTAGAAGGTTAAGGTTACCATTCTTGGCAGGAACCTGAAGTACAGATACACGATGTTGTCAATTATGACTAATCAACTGTGATGTTAACTGACCAAACTGATAAAAAGGTGGGCATCCTCTTACCAAGAGCACTGGCTGGACCTAGTTAGCCAACCTCTGCAGAAAGACAGGCCAGCCTGAAGGAGTAATCTAGGTCAAAGCCAAGATCAATGCAGCTGAAACCTCAAAGTTTCATGGCATGGGCATGGCCAGAACAACCTACTATGGAAAAATTTTAAACCATTTGTCTCAAATTGTCTTTAAAAATCCTATAGAACACTCCCAGAAAAAGAAAGAAAACAAAACCAAAAGAAAAAAAAGTAACAAAAAAAAAAAAAAAACAATTCCAGAATATCTAATTTTAAGCAGTGTAAATTTACTTTAAAAATATACCTCAGTGGTAACTAAGTGAAAAAAAAATCCACTCTAAAAGATTGTTAGGTAAACAGGGGAGAAAGCCATCTTTCAAAAATAAAGCTGTGATTTTTTACAGTAGTGATGTTGTTTTTATCAGTAAGTATGAGGAGCAGTTGTCTACTGAAAGGATTCCTTATTTGTGACAGTAAAAATTTTAATATAAGGAATATTAACTTTCCAGCTCTCCATAGTAGAGAAGCTTGCATCAAGCTCCCCAAGAAGTGATAATTAATTGATAATAAATATGTCTAGTTATACAGATAGAAGAATGATCACAATATTTCCTATATGCTCCCATTTCAAAATTATTACCTAATTTGTCACGAAGCTGTTTCTAGCAAGCATGGTATCTGTGATGGTGTTGAAGTAATGACATCAAAAACCTATATTAAGTTCCTCTCAGCAAAAATGAAGCTTCAGATTGTTATAGAAGTGGTAACGGTGGCTAAAAATACTTATTTCCAAATGTGGTGACGCGAGTGAAGGGAAAAGGTTCCTGTTTGGGGGGAGAGCTTCTGGAAGGCAAATTAGCTACAAGATCCTCTTTCCTTTCAGAGGCTTGCTAGAGCGTAGAGGTATTTCTCCTAACGGGTTTCATTGTACTTTCAGTAAGACAATCCCTGCTTTAATGAGAAACCTATTCTTTTCTTCCCTTCCATCATGCTCCCTTTAAAAGAAAAATACCAGTTTGGTAACAAACAGCACTTAAGACTGTTAAATAGAGAAGGAAACAATTACCATGCTGGTACATTTTATGCAGAGTAAGAATTGCTACTAGGGACTGACGGTTTTAATGGTTTTAATATTTATTGTGGAAGCAAGGCCCAGCAGGCTTCCTCCTTCCCCCATCAGATACTTCCCTCCATAGACTATTCATCAATCAAGGTCTCAAGAGACTTTGGAATATAACCAGGGGATAGCCAGCACAGTATAAGGGGAAGACCCTGTCATCTACTGATTACATACATCTATACAGACAAAATGTCCAATTAACCTCTCTTCTTCTTCCCTCTGTTGTTTGTAGGTTGTTGTTTTTTCTTTTTTGGGGGGTGGAGGAGGCAAGGGGGGTCTATAAATGAACTTCCTAAACTAATACACAGAGAATCTTTCTAACTACTTTTGGGTAGTATCTAGGGCCTGATTGACACTCAATAAATGGCATTATTAATAGAGCCCAATAAATCTTAAAAAACAATAATGATGAAGTAAATGGTTAGCTAGTGAGTGATTAAAAAGTACTTTGCAAACATAAAGTGTCACATAGGCACACAACAATTATAAATCACTGTGCTAACAGCAACAGAAAGCAAATCAGGGTGAAAGGAAGGAGAGATGTGAAGGAGGAGAGAACTCTTTAGTTATGGCTGGCTAAACACTCACATTCCTCCAATGGTGACAGTGGCACAGGTACGCTCTGAAAATGCAGGCACCGTCTCTGTGGCTGGGCTGGCTGCTCTAATGTAGTCCACAGTCACATTGACCTGAAAATAAAGAATCAAGGAAGTTAAGATTGGGACCTTGCAACACAGCTACTCGTGTCCAGACAACTGTGAAATCTCATCTCATTCATAGTTTGATTTTCTGGATCTAAGATTGTAAATAACAACAACTGAAAGACAGCTGAGCCACACACTGGTCAAAAATATCTGCACAAAAACCTTAACTGATAGAGGACTATTACCCCAAACTCTTAAGTGTCAACTATTAGAAAATTAACACCCCAATTTTAAAATGGGCAAAAGACCTGGACAGCTCACCAAAAAAAGACTTAGAGAGGGCAAATGTGTATATCAAAGATGCTCCACATTGTATGTCATTGGGGAAATGCAAATTAAAACAACTACACACCTATGCTGGTGGAATTCTCATTCATTGCAAGTGGGAATGTAAATAGTACGGCCACTTTGAGACACAGTTTGGCAGTTTCATACAAAACTAAACATACTTTTACCATACGTTCCAACAGCTGAAAACTTATATCTACACAAAAACCTACATATAGATGTTTATAGCAGCTTTATATATAAATGCCAAAACTTGGAAGCAACCAACATGTCTTTCAGCAGCTGGATGGATAAATAAACTGTGGTTCATGAAGTCAAAGAAATGTTATGCGGCTCTAAAAAGAAATGAGCTATCAAACCATGGAAAGACACAGAGGGAATACATAAGAGAAATAAGCCAATCAAAAAGCTACATACTGTTTAATTGCAGCTATGACATGCTGGAAAAGGCAAGACTATGAAGAAAGTAAGATCAGTTGCTGCCAAGGGCTAGGAGGACAAGACAGGGATGAACAGGCGCAGCAGAGGATTTTTTCAGCAGGGAAATTACTCTGTGTGCTCCTATAATGTTGGATACATGTCATTACACACTTGCCCAATCCCTCAGAAAACACATCACTGAGAGTAAACCCTAACATAAGCTACATGTTCCTCAATTATAACAAACTAGGGGCCCAGTGCACAAAAATTTGTGTGAGGGAGGGAAGGGGGAGTACCTCAACCCAGCCTGTGCCCTCTCGCAGTCCGGGACCCCTTGGAGGATGTCCACCTGCTGGTGGGCCTGGCCAGCCTGGGTGAGGGGCTGATGGCTGTTTGCATGCTGGCCAAGCCCCCCAGTGGGGACCATCACCCCATGGAGGGTGAGGGGCTGAGAGCCATTTTCAGGATGCCCACAGCCCTTTCAGGGTTCGGGTCCCTACTGGGATGCCTGGACAGCCTGGGTGAGAGGCTGAGGGTCATTTTCAGGTTGCCCACATCCCCTTCAGGGTTCAGGTCCCTACTGGGGTGCCTGGACAGCCTGGATGAGGGGCTAAGGGCCGTTTTCAGGCTCCCCACATCCCCTTCAGGGTTCGGGTCCCTACTGGGGTGCCTAGCCAGCCTGGGTGAGGGAATGATGGCTGTTTGCAGGCTGGCCACAGCTCCCATTGACCCAAGGTACCAGTGAGGCTGGCTGGAAGCAGGTTTCTGGGGTTTATTTATCTTCTATAATTGAACTTTGTTCCCTTGAGCAGAGGCCACAGCCTGCCTAGGCAGGCAACAAAGCCTCCTGTTTGCTTTAGCTCTGTGGTTTCTATAATTGGAACTTTGTTGCCTTGAGCGGAGGCCACAGCCAGTCGAGATAGGCAGTTTCCTCCATTGCTATTGTGAAGTCTCCTGTTTGCTCTAGCTCCATGGCTGCCAGCCGCCATCTTGGCTGGGTTAATTTGCATATCATCACTCTGATTGGCTGGTAGGCGTGGTTTAGGTGTAGCAGAGTGAGGGTTAATTTTCATATTACTCTTTTATTAGATTAGGTGTATCACTCTGGTGGGGGGCTGTAATAGTAGTGGGTGGGGGAAAGGGTGAGGAGGGGAACTCTACTTTCTGCTCAATTTTGCTGTGAACCTAAAGCTGCTCTAAAAAATATACCTGCTGTGGTTTTGTTTTGCTTTTTTTTAAAAGTGGCTGATACAAAAAAAAGAGACAAATGGCTGCACATGTAAGGTCCTACATATATACGTGAGAGAGCGACCGTACAGAACTCCTTCATATTATGATAACGAAGTTCTTTGACTTTCAGACTTCTCTGAACCAGTTTTTGAAAAATATGAAATGCCTCTACAGAAAAGCCCCACATAACGTCAGCCTGCCATAAACCTCAAGAACCAAGTGAAGAGCTACCAAGAACAAACAGGAACACAATCCCGAAGATGCTTGGGCCTGGCTTCACAGTATGTGAATCCCAGCAGCACAGCTAACTACACCCAACACCAACAGAGTTGGAGTTAGGACATTTTTAAAACAACAAGGACAGAATGGACTTGAAGAACCTCTACATTCTGAGTTAAGAAAGGATATGTATCCAAACAGTTTAGAGAAGTTGGAGCCTAAACAGGAAAGCTGCCTAATCCCAGGATATATTAAATATATGGATTATGGACATACCGAGCAATGCTTTTTCTCTGTGAAACCTTTTGAGATAAACATGTATATGTATCAAAAGAAACAAGTATGTGACATCCCTTAGCAAACACACAGGGTTTTGCTTTATAATTAAGGTGTATGCTTGGCTTGGGCCATGGCCAAGTGTCATACCTGTACAGGAGCGTCACACTGGATCAAGCAGCCTGAAGCCACAGCCTTGAAAATCCAGAATTCCATTTTCTAAACATGTCTTTAGTTCCTACTGATCAGGTTAAAGATAGCCTACAGCACAAGCATCAAGTTCAGCCACGCTGCTGGTGAGCACCATTAAAATCCTTTCAAACTGTCTATTCTTCAGAAACTCATTTTAAAATGAATATGAAATGTTTAAAAGGACAGCTGCTCAAAACTCTGGCTGTCAGATCACGTTCTTGAACACTCCATCTATAGTCATGTTGCAAAAGCAACAAGGAGCCATGCCAGAGAGAAAGCCAATTAAGAGCTAAGGGTAAAAAGCATTGTCATAATACAGCAACACAGCAAAGAAGACAATATAAAGATGACTCCTACAGTAGGTGTCTGCACTAAAATTACTGCTCAGTCTTAGCAACTTTTCTAAATCTAAGGAGATGGGTATAGTATGTGAGAAACGTGGTCAGACTGGGGTGGGAGTGAGGTTGAACAACTTATACCTCCAACGAAGAGGTTTCAGTAGTTTCCCTGTGTGAAGCTAACCAAAGTTAGTACAGGCCAAAGACAGGGCAAGGAACAGGAGGTCTACACACAGAGCAGCATGGCTGACTCAAATCCTGCAGAGGGAAAGAAGGTCTCTCTGTGCCGTCTATGTTGATTCTCCTGACTCTCCTCTGGCAAGGCCCTACAACAAAGTTTCAGAAACAGGCCAAGTGTCAGAAATGCACTTGGATCTCTGCTGGAGTTACGGCAAAATCACACAGGAAATCAGTGGTGTACAGAGCTAACTCAAGGGTACCCACACCAGGGAATGGAGAGTAACTCAGGGCCACATTTTAAAAGGGCATAGCTAGTTTGGCTCAGAAGACAGAGTGTCAGCCTGCAGACTAAAGGGTCTCGGGTTCAATTCTGGTACAGGGCACATGCCCAGGTTACAGGCTCGATTCCCCAGTAAGGGGGCACGCAGAAGGCAGCCAATTAATGATTCTCCTCATCATTGATGATTCTAACTCTCTTTCCCTCTCCCTTCCTCTCTGAAATAAATAAAAATATATATTTTTTAAAAATGGCATAGGCATAGGCACATGTATGGTTTAATTGGGAGGTATTTGGTGGGTAGTCAAAAAATATGTGGAGCTGCGGAAAAAGGTCCACATATCCTTTCACTCAGTCCATCTAATAAGGTCAAGCCCTCAGTTCTATTACCATGGGAAACAAATTCATCCCTGCTTATAAATAAACTAAGTGAATTTCAAGGTTACCTTGTGCCTACCAATGCCAAGTCTCTTCCTCAGCCGACAGTGGGGGAGAGCAGCTCTTCGGTGCCAAATACACTGCACAAAGTCACATTAGCTCTCTACCCAGAAGGAATGCCTACTCATCAAGAAGGACACTTGAGTGGTAGTGGTAATAATGGTGGGGCGTAATGATAACAAACAAAAATGAACACTGAACATCTCATCTTCCAATCCAAAGGCCAAAAGACATACTATCCCAAAAATGTCCCTCACGGAGATCAGAAAGAGAAAAGAAAGCCTTTAATCTTCAATAACCCAAAGAACCAAGAGCTACATTTACCTGCCAATTAATTCTTTCCTATATCTAAGAGGAAAAGAATTGAAAATAAGTAGGAGATTAAAGAGCTCATTGGGGAGGCATCATATTAAAGAAAATCTCAAATATAAATGAGGCCCTGAGAATAGCCCACAGCCAAGACACAACCTGCAGGAGCTAGACAAATCAAAAATTAAAGTCAATGTGTAATTAGCATTTATGTCCCTCTCCTGTGGATTCTGAGATCTGTTCCCCTACCTTGGAGTTTTTCATCTCTAGATACTCACCACTGACTTTTCAATCATTTGAAAAAGAATAGTTTAAATAGTTTCTATTAAAATAGCTACAAATATTACAACACCTTCATCTGAATAAATAACCTGAACTTTGTGGCTGTGGATAAGTACGTACAGAATGGCATGAGTTAAAAAAAAGAGGGGGGTTGGGGGGAGTCAAGGGGACAAACGGGGGACATCCTATATAATAAAAAGCAGAGACCATACCGACGTCACAACCATAACAACCGTTAGACCAGAACCACCAGGGCCTCTTGCAGGGCTGGCCCCGCTCCCCAGCAAGCAGCTAGGGGCAATTAAGCAGGCAGGCAAAGTGATTAGGGGCGATCAGGCAGGCAGATCAGCAGTTAGGGGTGATCAGGTAGGCAAACAGCTCCTCCCTGAGATGGCCCTGTCCCCAAGCAAGTGGTTAGGGGCGATCAGGCAAGCAGGCAAGAGTGGTTATGGGTGATCAGGCAGGCAGATCAGCAGTTAGGGGTGATCAGGTAGACAGGCAAGTAGTTAGGGGTGATCAGGTAGGCAGGCCAGCCGTTAGGGGTGATCAGGAAGGCAGGCAAAGTGGTTAGGGTCAATCAGGTAGGCATGCCAGTGTTTAGGGGGGTATTAGGTAGCCAGATGGCCCCTCACTGGGCTGGCCCTGCCCTCCAGCAAGCAGTTACGGGTGATCAGGCAGGTAGGAAGAGTGGTTAGGGGTGATCAGGTAGGCAGATGGCCTCTCACCAGTCTGGCCCTAACCCAAAGCAAGCAGTTAGGGGTGATCAGGCAGGTAGGAAGAGTGGTTAGGGGTGATCAGGCAGGCAGGTGGAGAGGATAGGGATGTTCAGGCAGGCAGGCAGAGTGGTTAAGGGTAATCAGGCAGGCAGGTGGAGGGGATAGGGGTGATCAAGCAGGCAGGCAGAGTGGTTAAGGGTAATCAGGCAGGCAGGCAGAGGGGATAGGGGCAATCAGGCAGGCACGCGGAGTGGTTAGGGGTGGTCAGGCAGGCAGGTAGGTGAGTAGTTAGGAGCCACGGGTCCTGGATTGCAAGAGGGAGGTCCGATTGCTGCTTTAGCCCCCATCCCACAGAGATCGGGGCTAAAGCAGCAGTTGGACATCCCCCGAGGGGTCCTGGATTGGAGAGGGTGCAGACCAGGCTATGGAACACCCCCACCACCCAACCCCATGCACGAAATTCATGCACCAGGCCTCTAGTCTGTAATATTTTCAACAGTAAAGATGAATTTGTTTTTGAAGAGAAGTAATGGGAAGAGAAGAAATGAGGGTGTGGTCCTCATTTTTCAGGCCTCTAGTCTGTAATATTTTCAACAGTAAAGATGAATTTGTTTTTGAAGAGAAGTAATGGGAAGAGAAGAAATGAGGGTGCGGTCCTCATTTTTCAAGCCAAGGTGCTCTTGGAATGTTTGGTATAAAGTACACATTTACACACACATGACACAAAGCAGGGCCTGATTCCTCTTTATAGCAATAACAAGGACCCATGGCTCTTGCTTGGTCATACCTGTCATTTTCGTACAAATGAGTCCTATCACATCTTTGTTCTCATTTTTTCTCCACCTGGAAAGTGAGCACACTAGAACTTCAGAGTATCATTGAACTCTAGAATTCTAAAAGATAACTTAGCTAAAAATGGTGTACTACAGAGTGTTTTCTTAGACCTTTGCAATAATGAGACATGCTGAGCATCTCTTAAGATGGATGGAAATGCTCTTCAGTTATATCTTTAGAGCCTCCCCTAGATAAGATTAAAGTTTCTCTTCAGGCACACTCCAAACCAATGCAGCTGTGCCAGTCCATGCCAGCCCACGGTGGAACCTGGAGAACAAAGAGATGCACTCTGCACCTGCGCAGAGAAACCCAGCTCTGTAAAAACCAGACCTGAGCAGCAGTTCGGGGAGCCACATTCTCTGTTAGGGTGCTCCCTTGAAGCATCCAGCCTCCTCCCTTTTCCTTTCCCTCCATCTTGTTTTCAGTAAATCTTCTTTTGAATCTATTTTGCCTGATTTCTATCCTGGGGGGGAGGGGCAGGGCAGGAGGGGGAGATAAGAACCCCTTCTCCAGGGACAATTCCTACCTTACATTTACTACGATAAACTGGAACACATAGCTTGTAAGCTCCAGGACAGGGGAGACTATGTCGTTTATTCACTCAAAATGTTGTGCAGAGTCTATACAGAAGGGAATGTAGGAAATATTTGTGTTATTAATGGACATATATAATCAGGAATCTTTTCAGATAAAATCCTGAAGGACACTTTTGAAATGAGGGAGTTAGGCGTTTTGAAGATCATTTTAACAAGCTACTGACCATTCTGCTGCTTTAAATAACAAAAATATATTAATGTAAAGCATGGGGGGATGTTTTGAAATTGGGATAAAGCTGTAATCAAAGCCATTCCTATAAAAGACTAAGCAAGCAAAATATATATAATTTCCCACGTTATTTGTTCTTCAAGAGGTTCTCAAACAACAACAAAAAAAGGCAGCAGGCAATCTAGTTCATCTTTGGTTCATTAGATTGTGAAGTTTTCCTTAAAAGCAATTTCAAGGACCCTTCAGAGGAACTAAGATGAGAACTTAGGAATGAATTTATATTTCAATCTCTTATAAAGACTAAAGCAGTTTAATGCAAAAGAATAATTTTGGGCCACACATAAGAAATTCTGAGAATCTATGAATATTCTTCATATACTAATCACTAGAACAGTGTCAACCTATCAAAGAACTTCAACTTTGTGATGCTGATAACAAAATGACAATATCTGAACTGCCTCTGCATAAAAGATAAGGTAGGAAGAAAAGCAATTTCATAATCATAACATTTCCAGGACACAGACTCACTTTAGTTTTAATATAACTAGGGCTGTTATGTGAGGCTGTTTTGCATAATTGACATATAATCCCACCCAATATTCCATATGGCCAATCATCAGTTCACAAAGAGTTGTAATAAATACGCTGCCTATCAAAATAAGCTCTTATATGACCTGTCACTCTCAAGACAGGATTTCCAGGCCATCATGGAAAGCCTTCATGCACGCCAGGTACAGAAAAGAAAGCATCATTCAGGCAAGTGTAGCTAACGCAGCCAGGACACAAAGGTAAGCAGAATAAGGTATTTGACACAGCATAGGTAAGAGCATGAGCTCTGGAGCTGCTAAGCCCCAGCACTTGGTTCCTAGCAATTCTGCATATGAGCTGTGTGAACTTGGATAAGTTATTAAACCTCTCTGCGCTTCAGTACAACACAAACAACTCTGCATTAATATACATGAGGTATTTAGAACAGTAAGCTCTATGAGTCAGTTATTTTTAGATAAACACACACTGATTTTCTTAAAGGAGAGCCTAGAACAAAGTAAATACTAAATAAGTATCCACGAGATAAAGAAATAAAGATGCCTAGACACATATATGCATAAATAAGATGAATACTGACATAAATCAATGGATGACTGAAATTATAAGGCAGAAAGACGCAATTAAATGTACTTTTCTCCTAAGGAGAAAACTAGAATATATATCTCATACATATTCACTCCAACTTAGACATAAAGAGGGCTTATCTGAAAGAATGATATACTATCTAGTATTTACTTAGACATTTTCCAGATTAATTTTGCAGGTACCAGTTACTGGAGATTTTATTTACTAAATGTAATTGAAGCAGAGTGTAAAAAACCATCTCAATTAATAGGTTAAGCAAAGATATTTTGGGAGGATACTCTCTGCCTTACAAGATTAAGAAGATAATGAACAAGAGAGACCAAGTTTCTATTTGCTTTGAATGTAACAGGACCTTCCATAATACTCTTCATATTGATTTATGTAGTCTTGCTTTTTTCCTGCTAAAAAGCATCTTATGTAATTATTCTAAAAATATAAGTTATCTATTTTTTTTAATTTGAAATACATTTCAATCACCCATTCATTAGATATAGGATGAACTTCAAAACAATTTGCTAAAGCGGCTCATGATCCTATTTCTGGACACGCTCTCAGCTAAGCACGAAGCACTTAGAGGGCTGGCTACTCAACGCAAGAGGATGTCAAGCTTACCTCCTCCTAGGCAGCACTGTGATGGACTAGAAAGAAACTAGGAAAATTCTGGGGACAAGATGAGTAGGGAAACTGAGGCAGGAAAATTAAAGCCAAAAAGGCTTTGCAGGCTACTTTTACAGGACATTATCTTGAGAACAAAGGGTTGAAAATCTCTCCTTTTCACAAAAGAATGCAGGAGAGGAGATGGGGAAAGGGCGAGGGGGGGGGGGGGGGGGGGGGGGGGGGGGGGGGGGGGG